>JANVCQ010000009.1:23864557-23891289 GCA_025531925.1 Erythroxylum plowmanianum | reverse complement strand
AAGTTATTGGATAAGAATTATTGCCAGGAGAGGAATTATGGTCGAGAGGATCATGAGGTATTTGAGAGTGTATGGAAGTTCTGGGTGAGGAAGGATTGGCAGTTATTTTCGATAAGGAGGGTATATCACTGGCGAGATTTGACAATAAAGGAGAGGATGACTGCGGATTTGATTCTGCAGTCATGAAAGGAAAGATATTTTTGTGAAAAACAATGTCTCGACTGATGATGATTTGCTTCGAACTAATGTCAAATAATTTAGAACCCTTTTGATCATGAGGGTAACCAATGAACACGCAACGTGAAGCACGAGGTGAGAATTTTTGTTTGGGCTAGACAATTGTTGTGTAACATTGACACCCAAAGACCTGAAGATGATGGAGGGAAGGTGGTTTGTGATATAACATTTCATAGGGTGATTTATTTGACAGTAAGGGGGAAGAAAGCCGGTTGATTAAATACACAACAGTAAGGATGCATTCCCCCCAAAAACGAAGTGGGATATTTGACTGAAAAAGCAGTGAGTGTGCAACATTTAATATGTGGCGATGCTTGCGTTCAACCACTCCGTTTTGTTGCGGAGTGTAAACATATGTATGTTGAAATTCAATGCCACGTTCTTGAAGAAAATGAGTTGAGGGAAAAAAATTTGTACCATTATCGGTACGTAGGATTTTAACATATGTGTGAAATTGATTTTGGACGAAGATCACAAATCGTTGTAACAAAGAAGTAGTCTCGGATTTATTGTGCATGAGAAATACCCAAGAACAACGAGTGTAATCATCTACAATATTGAGAACGAATCTTGCTCCTGAATGGGTAGGGATTTTATGTGGTCCCCAAACATCACAGTGTAGCAACTCAAAAGAATTTTTTGTAGAAATAGAGCTTGATGGAAAGAATAATCGAGTCTGTTTTGCCAATGGGCAAGTATTACATTTATTGTGATCAATAGCATTATTATGAATGTTTGACAAAGAAAGAGTGGAAGCAAGACGCGACGAGGATGGATGGCCAAGTCTTAAATGCCATAGATGAGAGGACTGTGATGTATGATATTCAGCTGATTGAGGGATTGAAGGATGCATGTAATAGAGACCGCCATGCTGTCTACCCGAGCCAATCATCCTCCCCGTAGCCAGGTCCTGCAAAACACAAAAGTTTGGAAAAAGAATAACACAACAATTGAGGGCATTAGTGATTTTGCTTGCAGACATTAAATTTAGATTGAAAGAGGGAACGCATAATACATCTTTTAAAGTGAGATGAGAATTAAAAGACATTGTGCCAGTGTATGTAATGTCTGCGGTTGCACCTGTCGGCAAATTAACAAGTGGGACGTACGAACCCTGGATTTGTGTGAGGAGGGAAGAATCTAATGTGATATGATCAGTAGCACCGCTATCTAAAATTCACGGTTTAACAATTGAACCCAAAAAAGCATTAGGCGAAGAACTCATACCTGTGGCATTAACAAATACGTCTCCATTTCCAGAACTGGGAGGGGTTTGATTTTGGTTGAGCCTTGCCAAAGCTTGCGCCAACTATTGCAATTGTTCATGAGTGAAGTTGACTGGGAAACTAGACCCTTCCGTTTTATTTCCTGCATTTTGAAACCCTTCTACAGCATTTGCGACCGAGCATCCCCCATTTCGATTTCCACCAAATTGCAAGGATCTGGTATTTTGGTTGCCATTTTTGAGTCGACAACGATCCTCCGTGTGTCCCCTTTTGTCGCAAAATTTGCAATGAAATTTTAGCGTGCGACATTCATCAATACTATGGCCAGATTTGTTGCAGTGTTCGCAGATCTTGCCCTTGGCAGATTTATGTGTAGTTGATCGATTTTGAACGGCAGCAGCAATGGAAAAACTCTCAGTGGAGCTCGAGCCTATTTGTTGTTGGGTTTCTTTTTGAATAATCATGGAGTATGCTTGACGGACATTGGGTAAAGGGGACATAATCAGAATATTACATCTTACAATTTTGTAGGACTCGTTGAGCCCCATAAGAAACTGCATTAACTTGTCTTCCTCTCTTTCTGCTTGATGATCATTGGTTCGATTGCAAGTCACAGGGGTACGATGGATCTCCAACTCGTCCCGTAAGGCTTTAATTTTTATGTAATAGGCTGCCACAGATATCGTACCCTGAGAGATGGTTGCTATCGATTTTTTAATCTGAAAAATGGAAGAGGCGTTCTTTTGTGAAAATTGTTCTCGAAGGTCTTCCTAGACTTGCCTAGCAGTCACGGCATGAACAAAGTCAGATGCTATGTCAGGTTCGATGGAATGAGTTAACCATGATAGAATCATACTGTTACATTGATTCCATAGCTCAAAATCTGCAGGTTCTTCAATCGGTGATGGCATTTCAAGTGAACCATCAATGAAGCCCAATTTCTTCTTGGCAATGAGAGCATGCATCATCGCCTTTCTCCAGGATTGATAGTTTGGCCCGTTCAATTTGGTTGGAACCAGCATCTGCTTTGGTTGATCCGAATGATGCACGTAGTATGGATGTGAGGGATCCATAATGGCAGATTTCCCGGATGTTCTGAAATTCGAGGTATCCTTCGATGTTGAATTTGAAACCTCTTTCGACATTGATGAAGAGCAGCGGAATGAGCAGAAAAAATTTTATGTAGAGCACCAAGATCGGTGCTCTGATACCATGTAAAATAATGAAGAAGATTTGGAGAAATTGAATTGTATTGCTCCATCGTGATGTACATGACATATATAGATTTACAACACTGATCTATTCCCTAATTCTAGCCTAGTACAAAGCTGTCAAATAAATGGTAACGAACTAATTTAGGAACGTAGAGATAAATATACAAAAGGAAATACATATCCTTTGCAATAAACTTAAACCAGAGATTGGAGTGACAGTGATGTTACATGAGCTCCACTCTTTGCATCAAGCTTATACGTTGACTCGAAAATAAGAGGCATTATTGAGGTCCACGGGTAATACAACGTTTAAACACGGAACATTGATGAAAGGGACTAATGATAATAGCAGTTTTGACCCAAACTCACGTGGTTCACAATCGGCGAATGTCATTCGAAGGTCACCATCTGACGGTATACTACCTACACCAACATTGACGCTACGATTATGATCATCAATAAGAACTTTTAAACCTCATAGGCATTTCAGTAGTAAAGATTTCGATGAGAAAAAGGCGAAGGGCCTTTGTTTCTGATGCGACGAGAAATATAGTATTGGCCATCAATGTAAAAAGAGTCAATTACAGTCTTATGCAATTACTGGAGATGATGACAGCGGAAAGAACTCTCCTGAAGTGGAAGAGGTAGAATTTGATGGGAGTCCAGAAGAAGAAGATAACCTGATGGTTTCCATATAGGCCATGTTGGGATTATTCGAGAACACCAAATTTAAGCAAATGAGAGTAGTTGGAGTGCATCAAAGAAGGAAGATACATATATTGATCGACAATTGGAGCACCCATAATTTCATGGATACTCCAGTCATAAGGAAAGGAGGATGTCAGTTTGAAGAGATGGAGCCCGTTCTCATCTTTGTAGGGGGAGGATTATAACTGAAATGTCATTAGTATTGTAAAGGATTCACGTGGATGATGCAAAGAGTGCAATTCACCATGGACGCATTGGTATTAGTATTAGGAGGGTGCGATGTCATATTAGGGGTGCAATAGCTGAGTGGATTAAATGAGGTTTTATGCAACTTTAGGAATCGAATAATTATGTTCAAGTGGGAAGGACGCTTGGTTGCGTTAAGTGGAAACTCGGAAGGAAGATCCAAGATCATCTCCAGCAAGGAATTCCAGAAACATCTACACCAACCAACGGGGGGTGGTTTCAATTATTCATGATGCAACTATCAACGCTGATTGAATTCCAGTTACAACAAATGAGAATGACATCGGATCAATGGAGCACATTTGATGAGATTAACGTCATTCTGTCGGAGTATGTGGAAGTCTTTCATGAACAGATTGAGCTTCCTCCAACCTGCCAATGCAATCACCAGATAATGTTGAAGGAAGGAATTACAGCCATCAATGTCCGACCGTATAGATACTCAGGAGTACAGAAAGATATAATCGAACAATTAGTTCGGGATCTCATGAGGCAAGGTTTTATTCGACAGAGTTACAGGTCGTATGCATCGCCAGTGGTCTTAGTTAAAAAGAAGGACGATTCATGGAGGATGTGTATAGATTATAGAGAGTTGAACAAATACACGGTGAAAGATAAGTTTTTGATACCGTTGATTAAGGAATTATTAAACGAGTTGCATGGAGCTGGGTGGTTCACTAAATTGGACCTACGCTTTGGATACCATCAAATCCAAATGTAGCCGAAAGATGTATCGAAGACTGTATTCAGGACGCATAAAGGTCATTACGAGTTCCTCGTCATACCGTTCTGTCTAACGAATGCTCCCTCGATGTTTCAAAGGCTGATGAATGGGCTGTTCAAGCCATATCTGCACCATTTTATTTTGGTCTTCTTCAATGATATCTTGATATACAGCCCGTCATTGCAACTGCATGTGCAACATATCTCAACAACAATGGAGACACTAAGGAGGAATCAATTATTCTTAAAAGGTAATAAGTGTGTGTTTGGAGTGAGACAAATTGAGTATTTAAGTTATACAATTTTAGAGATGGGGGTCGCTACTGATTACTGAAAGGTTAAAACGATTGAGGAGTGGCTGGAACCCAAAGGGATTAAGGAGCTAAGAGGATTCCTAGGAATTACAAGGTATTATCGGAGGTTTATTAAAGAGTATGGGATGATAGCTAAGCCATTAACGGAATTATTGAAGAAGGAACGTATGATGAACTGGGAATGGCAGGATGAAGAACAGAAGGCCTTTGAGAAATTAAAAAGAGCCATTACTTCAGCACCGGTGTTAACATTGCCTGACTTCTCAAAGACATTTGTAATTGAAGTAGACCCCAGTGGACAAAGAATAAGAGCGGTACTACAGCAAGAACGCCACCCTATAGCGTTCCTTAGTAAGTCTTTAGCAAGAAGACATTGTGGATTGTCAACCTACGAGAAGGAGTTTTTGGTGATAATCAAAGCAGTTAAACACTGGCATCACTACTTGAGTTGTAAGCCATTTTTTAGGAGAACATACCATAGGAGTCTCAAATATTTGTTGGAGCAAAGGCTGACAACTCCATTCCGAAAATCATGGCTTCCAAAATTGCTTGGCTATGATTTTGAAGTATAGTACCAGAGTAGGAAGGAGAACAACGCTGCATTTGCCCTTTCAAGAATCGTAGGTGCGGAAATAATGATGTTGTCTATAACAGCTATATGGTGAATTATTAGAAGAGATAAAAAAGAGCTGGGAAGAGGATCGGATGATGCAGGAAATAATAAGTAAATTGAGAAATGACATACTGAAGTCCAGTGTGTACGAGTGGAAAAATGGACTGTTGAGGTGGAAAGGTCATTTGATGGTTGGTGATAACAAGGTGTTGAGGCAATAGATAATCAGAATTAGCCATGATGAGGCGATGGGGGGTCATGCTAGGGTGGTGGTGACAACAAAGAAGATACAAAATATATTCTTCTGGAAGGGATTGATAATAGATGTGCGGAGGTATGTCTAGAATTGCATGAATTGTCAAAGAAACAATTATGACAATTTAGCATACACGGGGATGCTGCAATCGATTAAAATTTTGGAGGGAAGCTGGAGGGAGATCAGTATTGATTTCATTGAAGGACTACCCATATCTAAAGACAAATCGGTGATTCTTGTGGTTGTTGATCAATTCACTAAGAACTCTCAATTCATTTCAGTGAAACACCCCTATGTTGCTTGTGAAATCATGGAATTGTTTATTAATAACGTGTTTAACTATATACAATGCCAAAATCAATTAGCAGCGACAGAGACCCGATTTTTATGAGTAAATTCTGACAGGAGCTACTAAGGTTATAGGAAGTGCAACTCAAATATTCCACTGCCTACCATCCTCAGACTGACGGTCTCATCGAAGCAGTAAACAAAATTTTAGAGACTTATCTATGATGCTTCTATAATGAATCTCCTCAACGGTGGAGTGAGTGGTTATCGCTAGCGGAGTGGTGGTATAATATCACATATCGGCCATTTATCGATTCCACACCCTTTGAGGTGTTATAAGGCTACCCTCCACCAGTGTACACGCTGTATATAGCATGGAACTTCAAGGTGATAGAAATGGATCGAGTTCTTAAGGATAGAGAAGCAATGATCAACATAATAAGGTTCCACTTACAGAGAGCTCACAGTAGAATGAAACAATTTGCAGATGCCAGACGTTCAAAGCGTGAATTTGAAGTTGGGGAAATGATGCTACTCAAACTTCAATTGTACAGGTAGCACACTGTACAGAGGAGGAACAATCAAAAGCTATCTTCCCTATATTATGGGCCATACAAGGTGACGAAGAAAATGGGACAGGTGGCTTATATACTCGAGCTACCAGCAACTTCCTTGATACACCCCACTTACATGTGTCACAACTGAAGAGAGCAAAACTGGATCGGAGTAGAGTCTCATAAGCTTTGCCATAATTTATCACCCCTGTGGAGCAAATTCCTGTAGTGGTGCTAGATAGACTCATTGCAAAGAAGAATAACAGGGTAGTAACTCAGTTGTTAGTGCAATGGTCAGATGGAGGAAATATGGACACGACTTGGGAATATCTCTTCGATTTTCAGAAACACTACCTGGAAATCAATTTGGTGGACAAACATGTTAAGGAGAGGGGAATTGTTACAGAGAAGAGTGAAGAAGACGATACATAATGATAATAAACGACAAAAATAGTTATCGACGTTAGAAGAAAGGCAAAGCGTAACGTTTAAATAAAGGGTCCGGTGTATTTAAGATGGACATAAGACTATAGTATAATATATTTGTATTAAAGCCAGATATTAACGGCTTCAACGGCATGAAAGATCAATGTGTATGAATTTTGTTCTCTCTCTATATCAAGGGAATCTATATTTCTCTCTCCCTTTTGATGTTATCCTTCTACATCTTCTGACAAAATCATAACAATATATACACATTTCGTTAATTTAACAAGACTTCTATTTTCCCTTCTTTTCTCATCTTTCCCATTTCCCCTTCCTTCACAATCCCTTAATGCTTTAGTTTACAAGTTGTTGTGTGAGTGCGTAACCTAAAGAGGTTTGGGAAACCTAACATAGAGCCACACTTTCAACTTCTTTAAAAACAAAAATTTAACTTGATTTATAAGAAATTTAAAAGAGTTAATCACTAAATTAAAAATTTTTAAATTAAGATATGTAAAAGAAAATTAAGCATTGTTATTTGTTATTATACTTAGAAAGAACAAGCAACTAAGCAGGGCTTATTACAGAATAGTTATAAAACAATTGGGTCAGGATCCAACTTAAACAGGGCTTATTACAGAATAGTTATAAAACAATTGGGTCAGGATCCGACTTAAACAGGGCTTACTGCAGAATAGTTATAAAACAATTAGGTCAGGATCTAACTCAAACAGGGCTTACCCCTAAAACTGAAGGACAGTGCAAGATCCACGTAGCCTCCGCAGTTTAATGTCTATGCTTCTTCCTATGCCAGAGACACTCTCCAGATTTCAGGAGGGACTCGCACTCTTCCAACATCCCAGTTCCCTCTTGATAGCCGGCGAAAATTTTAATACTACAGCAGACAATCTGTCGGAATCCAGTTCAAATGTGTTTGAATTTACGCGCGCGACGAGTATATTATTATGACTTCGTTTAAGGACCTGGGGAGGCTTGTGAACGGCCTCTCTCTGATTGCTAAGGAGATTGTCAACCGCCCTCGTGCCGCCGACCTCGAAAAGCTAATTGCTTCCGCAGCCAAGAAAGCTCTCCTCTCCGCCACCGACTTGTCGGGCCTCACTAAGGGCAAAGTCCGCCAGTTCTCTCCTCCTCGTCCCAAAGAGTCGGTCGTGTACTTTGACCACTCAAATTCCATTGATGGAGCGAAACCCGACGCTTCTCAACCACAGGCGGTCGTTGAAAGTGTAAAAGATAATGCCCTTGTTGAGGAAACTCAGGTTAAAGTTGGTGATCTGGAGAAAGATTATGGCTTGTTTAGAGAAACTGAGGATCAAAAGTCGCAAGATAAAGGCAATGCAGTTGGCGGAGAAGCGGCGGATACGGCTACGACGACGATGAAGACCGCCGTTAAGGTGGAGAAGAGGAAGCCGAGAGAAAGGAGGGTGCCTTCTACTCCTTTTTCTAGAGCACTTGGGTGAGTAATTACATCAAATGTTAATACAGTGTTTGTGCTTTATTATCTTGACTCATATATCCTATAACTTGTAAAAGGTTTGCTGGTCTAGGAGCTGGGCTTGCATGGGGAACGATTCAGGAATCTGCGAAAAGGCTCGCGTTTGGCGCTCAAAATTCGCAGGACAAGCAATCGGCGCTATCCCCATTTTTGTCTGACAAAAATGCGGAGCGTTTGGCTCTTGCATTGTGCAGAATGCGTGGTGCTGCCCTTAAATTGGGCCAGATGCTGAGTATTCAGGATGAGTCTCTCGTCCCCGCGCCGGTATTGCAATTCAATGGCATTCTTGTTGTACTTTTAGGTTCTTTTATCTGTGTTATGCACCTGGCATCATCCGCAATGGTAGTGTTGCTTGAGTCTTCTTGGATTTCAATGTAGTACAAACTGCAATCAATTAGTTGCATCAAATTATGGAATTTTGCATATATTTCTACGACCGTTGTGCGGAAGTGTTTCAAAAAACTAAAATTGACTGGATTTTGTACATGAGGTTGAAGTGAATATTTCTTTTGTTGTAAATCTCGTGAGATGTACGTGAAAACATTTACAGAGGTGAAGCTGTCATTACTGTTAAAGTTATTGGAGCAAAGATAAACGTTATATGAAGAGTTGCAAAAGCCTGAAAGGGGGCTTGCTCTTTCTTTATTATTTTCGTGATTGTGCTTCATTGAAATTTTACATATTGTGTCTTTTGGTTGTGAACTTTATATTTTGGTTAAAATTATGTCATCTTTTTTTTTTTTTTTTGAAAGATCTTGGCTGCTTTGGATATTGTTCGCCAAGGTGCTGATGTGATGCCGAGGAGCCAACTCAATGAGGTTTTGAATGCTGAATTAGGCTCCAACTGGTCAACCAAGTTAACAAGTTTTGATTATGAACCACTTGCTGCTGCCAGTATAGGCCAGGTGACCAATATCGGCAACTTGCTTGATAGAACTACATCCACGATCCTAATTGACATGTTCTGTCTGTTCTGCTTTCTTTTTTTCCTTTGCTTCCACAAATGTTATAGATTCTTTAGTTACATTCTGGATTAGTGGGCCAGATTGGGTATTTATTTGTTTTATTTTTCTTTTACCAATTTCCAGTAAAATTTGGGTATTCAGTTGTGAGTTGTGCTAGATTTACTATTAATCTTCCTACAGTCAGACAACATCGTTCATGCTTTCTTCTCCCTTTCAGACTCTTGACATGGCTTATGTGTTACTTGAACTATTTAGGTGCACCGAGCAGTAACAAGGGGCGGTATGGAGGTTGCGATGAAAATTCAATACCCTGGTGTTGGAGACAGCATTGAGAGTGACATTGAAAATGTGAAACTTCTGTTGGATTACACAAATCTAATCCCAAAAGGGCTTTATCTTGACAGAGCTATGAAGGTTCGTGTGTTCATATGCTTGTATCCATAGATTATTTTGGATTGTTAAAGCTGGAAGTCGTGCCTCTATACTATGTGACATTTTGCTTTGAAAGTTTTGACTTGTAGGCTTTAGCCCTTTTCTCATTTTGATGTTCCATAATGTTAATGTTACATGTGAATGCTTTTGAAGGTCGCAAAAGAAGAACTATCTCGTGAATGTGACTATGAGTTGGAGGCAAACAACCAGAAAAGATTTCATAATCTGCTCTCAGATGCTAAGGGGTTTTATGTTCCATTAGTGTTGGATGAGCTTTCAGGAAAAAGAGTCCTAACTACACAACTTGTTTCTGGTATGTCTGCCCTTGCTTTCTGTTATTTTTCTACTTAAAGCAGCTGGTATACTCTGTTCTTGAGAGCCAGGGCTGCTATTGCCAAATCTCCATCAGAGAAAATATCTATGAATGTGACTTCTTGGAATATTTGGTTAAATAATGAAGTATGTGTCCCATGGTAAACTTCTTGCAGTTTCTTCTTGTCTCGTTTTTTCCCTGCTGAATTTCTTCATTTAAGAAAGCTTATAAACTCTCAATGCTGTCAAACTATTTTGTTACCCTTTATGGATTCTGATCCTTTAGTTTATCTTGAAATTTTGTCTACAGGAGTTCCAATCGATAAGGTGGCATCACTTAGCCAAGAAATTCGTAATTATGTTGGGCAGAAGTTACTGGAACTCACATTAATGGAGTTGTTTGTCTTCCGCTTTATGCAGGCAGGATTTCTTGTCCAGTGACTTTCTAAATCATCTCTTCTGTCTTCCATATGACTTGACATTCTTTTACTGGCATTGCATTTAGAAGGAAGGTCTGAAATTTAACATTTGCCTTTGATCTTTTGTCACTTGTTACATTGCAGACAGATCCTAATTGGAGTAATTTCTTGTATGAAGAGGCCACAAAGACGATAAATCTTATTGATTTTGGAGCAGCTCGGGATTATCCTAAGAGCTTCGTCGATAACTATTTAAGAATGGTAACTTTGTTTTTTTTCTTGCAATTGGTTTCTGTGATTGCATCAACACATTTTTCCATTTCCCACATTGACTTCCTAATCGACAACACAACCAAGTGCCCGTGAATTGTAAATGTTCAATATATTCTGATATGCCCTTGAATTGAAAATGTTCAATATGTTCTGATATGGGATTGGATTTGGATTACGTTTTGTTGAACCCTGTCTGAAGAGAGGAAAATTTCAATTAAGAATTGAACATGTTATTTTGTTTTTAGGTGGTAGCATGTGCCAATAGTGACAGAGATGCGGTGATTGAGATGTCAAAAAGACTAGGATTCCTCACAGGAATGGAATCAGAGATAATGGTAGATGCGCATGTTCAGGCTGCTTTCATTGTGGGACTACCTTTCTCGAAGCCTGGTGGGTATGACTTCAGGGCCAACAATATTACCCCAAGTGTCAGTAACCTTGGTGCGACAATGTTAAAACACAGGCTCACACCACCACCAGACGAGGCATACAGCCTGCATAGGAAACTTTCAGGTGCATTCCTAGCTTGCATCAAGCTTGGGGCTGTTGTGCCTTGTAGGGATCTATTATTCAAAGTCTGCAATAATTATACCTTTGGAGAAGATGGTGATGAGCAGATCTCGTCCATTAGCTCATCATCCTAAAATTTTTCCCCTCCAACTTTATCAATAAAGTTTAGGAAAGCAAATGTACGATATTATTTCTTCCTGAAGGATGACTTAATTGTCTATGTACACCACATCAATTCTGGCATACCCCCAGTTGTCAAATGCCTTTTCAATCTTCTCAGCCTTTTTGTCTTTTACCTTTTCAGAGTAATAAAAAAGAGCTTGCAGCTTTTGCTTAATTTGTAAGTAAATGTCCAGAATTTCAGAAATGCTCTTGCCAGCCAGAAATCAAGCAGATAAGCACGTGATTATGATGAATCTATATCTGAACTCTACGACAGGCATATAACAATGTCATCTTACTTTTCCCACACAATAAAACAAAAACAATGTGATCTTCATAAGTAAATTTTGCTACTTCAATATAGTTAACAAGTGAATATGAAGTCTAAGCATGTTCATCTTGGTTGAATAGAGATGACTTTTCAGTTATTTCATTCATTTTTAAAATATTATTATCATTATTATTTAAAATTATTTTAAGAATAATTTGTAGTGTGTTAAAACTATTATTTATTAAATTACACCTAATTATTAAAAAAATGATGTGATGGATTGTTAATTGTATAACAAACTTATGTAGTTGTTTAAATATAATTCTATTTTTGTAAAAATACTTCGAAATAAATTTAGGAGTGGCTTAATGTATTGTGATAATTTATTATATTTTATTAAGATAATTATAAAATTCTTATCAAACTTATTTATTTATACTTAAATATTATTTTTAAAATTAAATATTTTAAATTGTAAATTTTTTATTCCATACATTTTTATTTTGAGATTTGTTTTTTAAATATGTTTTAACTTGTAAATATATTTATGAAATTAATTTTTATTCTAAATTATTAAATTATGTTACTACAATTAATATTAAATAATTACATAGTATATATTAATTAATAATAAAATCAGATTAAAAATTTAAAATTAATTTTTATAGTTTTCATATATTATGTTAAATATGTTAAACTTAAGACCGCTTACACTTACATTAGTAACATTACGTGTCGTTTCTTTTATGTCCTTAACGTATCTGCTAAGGACTGTTGTGCTTTAATACTCTCGCCCCAAGCGTCCGCTTAGGCGGCCTGCTTCTCTGTCTCTTTATTCTTAAGGAGCTACACTGTTTGGCTACTTTACTGCAAGTGAGGATTCGGAGAAGAATGACGGTGGCCGTGATACTGGTGGTGATCCTCTGCTTACAGCCTTGTAGCTTGATTAGTGTGGCTGCTCTGGATCGATCAAAAGACGGTCTTTTAAGTGACAAAGTCTTTGCCTCGGATGGCTTACTGTCTTCTTCTCCTCCTCCGCTTGCTCGGCCTCTGATGGTGCCCATTACTCTCATTGAGGGAGCTGACTCCAGAGGAGCTGGTACTCTCGCACTCTTTATCTTTATTGCTCTGTTTTCGGGAATTGGAGTAAGGAGTAAAGGATATATATAACGTTATTGTCTGTGTCCGTTCGTTATCTTGTCTCTCTCTCTCTCTCTCCTTTTTTTTTTTTTTGGTTCAAGGTCCATTCTTTTCAGTTTTCGTATGTTTTTCCATCCGTTTGGATGTTTGATCATGGAAATGTATGACTCGCTACATTAGTCATTCCCCTTATTGTCCTGTTTCTTGTCTGAATTGATTGCTGCTCAGCTGTTTTAACAAATCTACATGGTTGCAAACTGCTTGTTGCTTGTTAGATGAATCATGGACTAATACACTAGCTGTCTTGTCTTAGCTATCTTTGTTTACTTCTCACTGTAATGTTTTCTTATACCAGTCTGTTTGGATGGAACATTGCCTGCCTATCACTTGCATCCTGGCTCTGGATCAGGTGAAAGCAGCTGGGTTGTTAATTTGGAGGTACGTTAAACAAACACTCAAGTATTGACGTTTAGGATTCAGATATAACAACGTTCGGTATTTTGCTGATACTTAATCTCTCAGTTCCAACTTCTTTTGGTACTTTGTTGTTGCTCACTATTAGGACCCTTTTTTTCTTTTTTGTGTGCCTCTATCTAGGGAGGGGGTTGGTGCAATACCGTTCGAAATTGCGTTTACCGCAAAACTAGTCGCCATGGTTCATCAAAACATATGGAAAAGGAAATACCGTTCACTGGAATTATGAGCAACAAGAAACAAGAAAATCCTGGTTTCTTCTTGACCCAGAAGTTCTATATACGGCTTATTTAAATAATAATATCTTATCTTACTGATTATTTGGGTGAAATTTTCCTTATTGTTTGCAGATTTCCATAACTGGAATAGAGTCGAGGTACGCTACTGTGATGGAGCATCTTTTAGTGGGGAAGGTCAAGACCAGGTTGGTGGAAACACTCTTAACTTCAAATCCTAATTTTGAAATTTGTGTCTTGTAATCCATTGATATTATTAAATGGAGTTCAATTATCTCCAATATCAGCAGGAAGAAAATAGCAAATTAAATTTGGTTCTTTTCTAAGATTAGAAGTTTGGACAGTACTGCGTTAATTTCATATATTTTTTAGCAAGGATAATCTTCCTCTGTATAGACGATGGCTATAACAGTAAACGATGGTTTAAAGGGTTATTTTCACATCAAGCATTTGCAGCTGTATTGACTTTTTCATTACTTCTCTTTCAGGGTGCACAGCTTTATTTCCGAGGACAACGTATCTGGTCAGCTGCAATAGAGAATTTAATGGATAAAGGAATGCGAGAAGCTACGCAGGTGTTGCCTTTACCACATCCTGTTCAATAGTTGTTCATCTCTCACATTTGATGGCCTGTGAATTCCATGTCCTTGTAAATAGTTGTTCAGATCACGCATTTGGAATCACTACATTGATCTGTGAATTCCAGGTTTTTCTTGTTGGCTGCTCTGCTGGTGGTTTGGCTACAATATTACATTGTGACGAGTTTAGGGCCTTGTTTCCAGAAACTACCAAAGTGAAATGCTTAAGTGATGCTGGGCTCTTTCTTGATGCGTAAGAAGTTATTCAATATTTTGGTTCCCATGACTTCTATTGATGTCCTTTAACTGGACCTGTGATTCTTATTGACATTTACTCTCTGAACAAATAGATTAGATGTATCAGGTGGGCGCACACTAAGGAATATATATGAAGGTGTAGTTACCTTGCAGGTATTTATGTGTATTTTTCGTCTGCGACATAAGCATTATGTTCAAAGAGAACTACTTTAGTACTTTCCTTGTCAGAACCAGAGTGATTTTATGAGGATAACTACATAGGTTGATTAACATTTAAGTATTTCCTTTGGTTCTCAAGTTGGCTGTTATTATCTTCAGGAATCGTGTGTGTATTCTTTTATCCTGACTTGTAAGTTCATATTTGTGAATTGTGATTAGCATGAGTGACCATGCGTATGAATTGCAGGATACCCAAAGCAATTTGCCTAGTTCTTGTACCAGCCACCTGGATCCAACTTCAGTAATATACTCTCCTTTCTTCATAATGGGGTTGAATTTCTGGATTTTAATATAAAATTAAATTTCTTTCTTTTCTATGCATCTCAGTGTTTCTTCCCTCAGAATTTTGTAGCTGATGTCAAGACCCCATTATTTCTACTGAATGCTGCCTACGACGTGTGGCAGGTAGTCTATCCATGAAACCCTTATAATAGAAATCCTTATTCCATAAGGGAAAATTGTTTAATAATAGAAATCCTCATTCCATAAGGGAAAATTGTTTAACATTTATTTCATAATCTTTCGATTGTTAATACGATATATCAGGACTACTACTACAAATGTTATTACATTCTTGATCATAATACTATATAAAAGAACTTTGAGTTTTGATTGCTGCAAGTTTGTTCATGTGTTCAATTACGTCAGCTTCAATCTAGTTTGGCTCCACCATCAGCTGACCCAACTGGTTCTTGGAAAAACTGCAAGCAAAATTATGCTCAATGTAATTCATCACAAATCCGATTCTTGCAAGGTAAAATTTGAGTTCAAGTGTGTACAATTTATATTCAACTCATGTAGTAATATTCCATTTTGAATATATAGAAGTATAGCCATGATATATTCTTATTGTTGATTCCTTTCTTTCTTGTGAAACAGACTTCAGGAATCAAATGTTGGGTGCCATTAATGCTTTCTCGACATTGCCTCAACATGGTCTATTTATCAATTCTTGTTTTGCTCATTGCCAGTCTCAAAGACAGGACACATGGTTCGCTAGGGATTCTCCCCTGATAGGCAATAAGGTATGCACAAACTACAATTTGCCTCTCCGTGCCAATGCCAAAAGATTACATAATTCATTTCCATTAATCTGTTGCATTCTCTAACTTTCTAAGTAACTGGGCTATTGTTCTGGATTGAGGGAATAGAATGAATGTCATGCAGTGATAAAACAAGTATCCATGCTTAAGTAGGTATGCATATATATGATAAGTTCTCATCCATGACAAACTCAGTATAGCAGAAAATTTACGTACCAGCGAATTTACCCCAAAAAATCCTTTGTTATGGGGTGAAAAAAAAATGTTGATGCTTTTAGCAATAAGAAGTGCATCTAAATTTTCAGTTGTTAACAAAAGATAACCCCAGCAAGAGCTTACATTGAATAAGGATCATACATACTGAGTCAGTTGAAGTGCAAATATGCAGACTATTGCACAATCTGTTGGAGACTGGTATTTTGATCGAGAAGATGTTAAAGCGATTGACTGTCCTTACCCCTGTGACAACACCTGCCACAATATAGTTTATAAGTGAGTGAGAACATATGCAGCAGTTCATCAATAAATTCACCTCTTATTTATTTTATCAAATTTTTTTTTAGTATTCGTCATGGAGATAAAGTCATTGCAGTTTGAGGAATGCAAATGCAATGACCAGCGTCATTTCCCAATGTAGCTTATTAGTTGATCTTTTTGTCTGCGTAGAACATTACAAGTTTTACTTGGTTCAGAAATAAGATTCAGATTAAGAAAGTATTAAAAAGGCTAAGGTCAAGTTCTCCTTCTTTGTACTTACTACCATCATTTGCTTGTTTGTTTTGGTATTACCGATTCTTTTTTAACAAAATGATTGATGGATCGCATCTGTAGTTTCACAAATTGGTAGAATCTTTAACTTGGTTGACAATGTGCAACTCTCGAGTTGATATATTTTCTGTTTACCTCATCACTGCTCTTTGGATGTGTGGCCTTTTTTTTTTCTGACTTCATGAATGCGCATACTTGGTTTCATTCTTGCTTCTGCAATTGAGCTTGACACTGCATGAATATAAGGAGGGCGATTATTTGTTCAAGCTCTTCTCTTGTTCTTGTTCTTGTTCATTACTTGGAGTTTTGACTTCCTTAACAACTTACTGCTGTATCTGAATATGGTCTCATAGTCGAAATATGGGAGACTGAACTTGGTATCTCTGTCTGCAGTGATGTTCTTTCAACCATAACGATGTCCCAGTCCACGAAGCTAACAATTAGCCCTTTAAATCTGCTATCTATCTTCTTCTTCATCACATTTACACGTTCCAAATCTGCACCCTGGTTTCGATTTTGATCTTTAATGCCTGGTCAGTGAAAAATATGTGAAATTTGTTGTTAGCCAGACACTGTTCTTAATTGCTCTTGTACCATTGCCTTGCCATGTAAAACTCGCAGCTGCCTCATTGTGTCATAGTTGTATATGTACCTATTGAGCTGCAACCATCCATTATGTGTGCATACATGATTCTCCTGTGCCTGTCATATGGAGGCCAGGCTTCACATAATGTCACCTACACCTACCCAGCTAATTTCTCATTTCTACCAACGAAGACTTCATACTTCTTTTGATCTTATCAGTCGTTATGCACCTTGCTGTTTACTAATTCTATTCTTGAGGTCTAGTGATGTGAAAATAGGTAACACAAGCAGAACCACCTCACCTATACATGAATAACTTCGTAGTTTAAGCCACAACAGAGAGATTATGAACATTAATTCTCAACCAGTACAGCGCCCCTTAACTTTTGCCCCTGGGAGGATTGTGAAGAGATTATATCTAAGATCTGTGCTTGTTAGATTTGATAAGCTCAAAGCGTTTAAAGAAGAAATTTTCAACTTGGAAGAGATGTAAATGAAAAACAAGGGTTGTTTTGCATGATCTTGATTAGTCCAGGATCTCAATCCTTCGGTATATATCAACGATTGAACAGTATGATAACTGTCCACCTCATTTCCAGGGAACCTTGTACTTTGATATTTGTCTCCAGTATCCAATGAAATTATCTATAGTTCTATACATGATCGAATCAATCGATATCCAACAACAAACGACAATATCCAAGTGAATTAGTGATACAACAAAATCGTGCATATAGGTAACTTACCATCAAGCCTTCAATCACCATTCGTGTGATATTTACAGGATACAAAAACATGTACAGAAGAGTAAGAAAGGTTGTAAAAACCATATAGAACAAACTCCAGCCTTCAATCACCATTCGTGTGATATTTACAGGATATAAAAACATGTACAGAAGAGTGAGAAGGGTTGTAACAACCATATAGAACAAACTCCAGCTTCCCACTTCACACACACCTTCACCACCCAAAAAGAAAACAAGAAATCTACTGTTCCGCAGAAAGAAAAGGACCGCAGAAAGTGAAGGGAAACAAACCAAAAAAAAAAAAAGAGGACAAAAATGAGAAGTATGCATCTCTTATTGATTAAAATCCTTGAACACAGCTGTGTTTAGATGCCGATGCCAGAGCCACCGCCTGTGCCCAAACCCTGAGACGAGCCTTCACATCTCGAGGATCATCACCTGATGAAATTTGCATAATTGAATGAGAGACAGCTAAAAGGGACATCGAACAATGTAATCACACAAGTTCACGGCAAAAGAACTTAATCTGCATGTATGTAAGTGGTAAAGAACAGGAAACAGAAAGATTGTAATCATGGTACAAAGATCCTAACTTGAGAAATTAATCTTATATTTCTGAGTAGGTGAGAGTAGATAGTGCAGGCACACTACTCACCAGGACTAGAGATACGCCAATTGGCAATAGGCGAATTGCCACCGCTACTTGTATCTAGTGTAGATCCTGAAAGCGAGACTCTGCTGGGCATCTCCAACATGCGTTCGTGTTCCAATTCAAACCCAAGGTCTCTGCAAGCCTTCACTTCCTCCAAGTCCATGCATAGTGACCTTCTTCCTCCTTTTGGCCTCGTTATCACCACTAGTCCACCACCTTCACTCTCCCCACTAAAACTGTTACAATGGCCATAATTGCTCATTCCCACATAGCAACACTCTTCGTCTTTTCTCTTCGTTTTATTATCTTCCCACCTCTCTCTCACTACCCTCCTTCTCGAGCTCTTTCTCGTCTTCTGTTTCGTGACACTACCCTTCTGCGCTTCATTTTCACTAGCGTACTCCTTTAGACCAGCCATCAACCGATCGTTCACCAAACCGCCACCACGGCGACTCCTCCGGCGAGGCGGGGTCGCCGGAAGAGAGTAACAACCGGGCTCTTCGTCGGATTCCGATGAGAGGTCAAGCATGCTGATTTTGCCAACTTTTTCATTGTCAGAAAGTTCCTCGTCGGCGTCGAAGCTTTCAATGGACAACCTGGACAGTGACATCCCCATAACATCGCAGTCCTCGACATCGAAGTCGTCGTCGTTGGTGTACAGGGAGCTGGTGCACACAGACAGCCTGGAGAGGTTGTGCGGATGAGGTTGTCGGTCGTACCCATCATCGGTATCGTGGTCATAATCATCATCTTGCATAGAGGAAACCATGTTCATGCTCTCATCCAAAGCCATGACTCTAAATCCAAAACAAATTCTGACGTAAAACACACGATCAACCACCGAAATTAAACGAGTAAGTGACTTTGTGTCTTGTCAGAGACAAGAGAGAAGAAAACACAAGTGGGAGAAGGTAAAGTGAGTAAAGGAAAGCAGAAGAGAGAGCGTAGGGTCACTTACGATATTTGCATTCGATAGAGATAGAGGCTTTTGGTTTTCTATGAATCAACCGTTGATAAGGTTAGTGTGTAAACTCAATCCTTGAACCTAATTATGTATTTATACCCGATTTTCCCTAACAACCCTTTTATATATAGTGCCACGTGCCACAATCTTGACCCGGGTTTTGGTTTTAATCATTTATAACTAGAAGATCAAGTTGATTTGGGAAATCAAAGTAATCGGAGGAAGAAGGTTGGACATACTTGGAAGTCATCCCAACTCACTAAATTAGTAATAAGGGATGAGAAGCAGTGCAAGTCTCGTTAGAGTTATGTTTTGGTATCTGAATTGCAAGTGTTAGAAAGGACAACGTAATTGGATCCCTTCTATGGAAAATAAATCCGGTACATGAAATAGTCTATGAAATTAGAATGATGAAGTGAAAATTTTGAAGAAAAGAACACTAAATGTAGCACATGGATCATAGGGTTTGTGCATCCGAATACAATAAGGAGGTAGATTAGAACTTTCCATTAGTTAGGCGAAAAGGGCCAAAGTCCAAATTCCAAGGAACGGGGACCCACCTCCAGTAGACGAGTGACACGTAGTAGGATATTGAAGTCAATAATTTGATTAAATTTAGTAGATGGGTCACCAAGACTCAACAGTGGGCGAACTACAGAGAGAGGGGAGGAAAGAAAAAGACTTCCTGCTCGATTAAACAGACATGGTCGATAACATAAATTGAAATGGTCCATTGCCATGCCTACCTAGCACTTGGTCGTTAGATTGTGCCTACTCATAGATAGAACTGTTACGACGACTATGTAATAACTCCGCATCACTCCTGTCTTTGATCTCGCTCTCTCCACAGTCTCAGGCTCAGCTATTGTTGGTGACAGAAAAAGCAGCATCTTAAGACATGTTTTTTATATGTTTCTTAACTGTTCTTTTCTTTTTAAGCTCTGAAGTGACAGCCAACTAATGAATCTGCTGGCGCTTACAAAGTTTATGGTTTTGCCTATTTTCTTTTTAATAGAATACCCAAAAAAATCATTTAATAAATTGATAGTTTAAAATTAAATAAATATAATTTATAATTTATAACATGTCATTTTAAAACATAGATTAAAAATTTTTTCAAACTCAAATTCTATAGAAATTGGGACTTTTTTAATTTAAAAAATAATGATCGAAATTCTCCTGTGGAAAGTAATTGTCAATTTGGATGTGACATTATATACGTCTTCAGCAACTTCATAGTTAAGTTAAGTTGGTGGTGCGGAAAGAGCACAAGAAGACAAGTGTAACTTAGCAATTGTGAAGGCTATTTAGTACTTACTACAATAAACCAGAGCCAGAGGGCAGTTTTGGGCGGGTGAAGAGGATAAGGTACGAGAGACTGGGGCCGTGTTGACAGCCCACGGGACTCCGTTCGATTTTGACAGCGATGTTTAGTTTGATGATTGTATGATATACAACCGCGTCTTGTTCGACAGCTGTCCGCGTTTTCACTCTCCAAGACCACTGGCTGAGTAGATTAGATGGAGGAAGTAGGGAAGGAAGGTGCGGTTGGCTGTTGGCAGTGGCACCCCTTGTAACACCTCGTTCCTGGCTTATGTGGGACTCGCCTTTTTGTTTGAGCCCCACTCAGTAATGGCATTGCATTCGTCACAGACACCACGTGGCACTAACACAACCCTACCACCGCATGGCTTATAGTAAGTGTCAATTCTCAGGAGTCACGACTCTCCTGCTCCTATTTATTATTTTTTCCTGCCGAAAAAGTTATCTGAAATATATAGAATTGTACTTGTGATCCTCTGTTGTCTGATATTTTACAAAATAATTAGTAAAATATGCACGAGCCAGCTTTGTCCACGCAATGGAAATGGACGGTTCGTAAGGTCACACTCCCGCTGATGAACTGGGTTAGTGACACGTGTACTTTTTCAGGAGTAAAACTTTTCTTTTCTTTTCTACTAGAATATAAGGCCTTCTTGGTCTTTAAGCCGCCTTTTGGATAAAGTGTCGTTTAGTTAAATTATGCCCAATATTCAATAATTGCATGTGCACTTCATATTGTGTTGACGGTTAGAATTTGCATAAACTTGCTAAAAGTACTGGATATGTGGTTCTTGAAATTGGAATAATATTATTATACATCCATTTCTCGCTAAGAACAGACAATGGAAAGCATAGGTTTTATACAACTCTTCAATTCGCTATAGAACAAATGAGATAATTTCGGCTGCCTTTCCAATGAGGAAATACTTGGAAGAGTTTATCAGCCATGAACATGCTTTCTATATCTGGGGACACAATTGTATTTTTCCTTCTCTATCGGGTTCCCAATGTCCTCTCTGTCGGTAAGATAGAATCCAACATATCTATGCCAATGGGGTTGTCAATTTGTTCAAGAGAAAAATGCACAATATATCTCAATAGTTGACTAGAAACTTTGAATCTTGTGCGTGTAATCCTGAAAATGATTGAAGCAATAATCGAATTTGTCAAGTAAATAGTATCTTTTTCTTACCTATAAAACAACAATCGTTGGGAAATCGGGACAAGACTCGATTTTAACTGCAACGAAATAATTACAAAATTTTTTCAAATTTTAATTTCCCAAAAGTAAAGATCACTTTAATTATATAAAATAATTAACAATTAAATCATAATAAGTATGAAACTTTATTCGTATCTTATTATGAAGCTTGATCATATTTTTTTCGTATCCCTTGAATTGTTTTCTAAATCAATCCATCTTAATCACCTTAACCAAACACTTAAACATTATCCACAAAACAAGTTGAAAAAACTTTGTAACTCTTACAGAGAGGGTTAAAAAAGAAGTGCTAACGTTATTAGAGCTTAAGGCCATTTATAATGAGTTTTGGATATTTTAGTAATTTAATTGAAATTAATTATTACATAGATGATTAAGAAAGAAGTACTAGCTTTATTAGAGCTTAAGCTTATTTATAATAAGTTTTGAACATTTTAGTAATTTAATTAAAATTAAATTTTAATTTTAATTAAATATTATTTATACCCAAATAAGATCTAATATCTTACGTTAATCCTTATTTATTAAGTATTTCATATTTAATGATAAAGTTTTTCAAACTTTATAATCAAGTTCAACTTTATTAAAATAACTTTGCTCACTTCAATCCGTTCTTTATATGAGATTCATTAGGTTCTCAATATGTTGACAATGATTATAAATTATAATTAAAATTAGATAAATTAAAATTATTTTAATTTATCTTTAATTTTTAATTAAATAATTTATAATCATAGATCAAAATTGATGTCTAGCAACATATCATAACCGCCCAAATATTTATTAATGTTAAAGTAGTTTTGGTTAACCTTTCCGTGTATATTTTTTCGTATAATTAAGTTGTTTCATCATATAATGTTTTAATTAGATATAGAGCATGAAATTAATGTCTACTTTCTTTTGAGTCTAATCGTATTAATATCTCATTATAATTTTATTTGCAATGTATAATTATATCATGGACTTTATCATATACATCTAAATATATACAAGATAAAGAATATATTTAAATATTTTATTACTAAAGTACAACTAAAGTGCTTGATTGTAAGGCATAAACCAACAAAAATACAACAGTTTGAAAACCAAACAAAACTTAAATGTTAGTAAAGTGGGGTTAAAGATGATAAAATAGATTTAAAATGTTTTTAACTAATAGATAAAGTTTAATTTGATTTAAATTCAAATTAAATTTGAAAAATTTTAGTTCAATCTAGACTTTAGACAGATAAATGTGTGGTTAAAAAAACTACTATCATATATAGTTTTGAATTAGATCTATATCGAAAAATTCAAAATTCAATTTAGTAAATCACTTCAAACCCTTTTAAATATTAAATTTTTATTTATTTAAATTTGATCAAATTCAAATTTAAATTTGAATCTCTTAAAAATGTTTTCGGTGTAAATCTTAAAAGTGATCAATCAATTACCTATATATTCACTTTTTTTTATTAAAACATGTTATAATCACAATCTTTATAGTTGGAAGCACAACCGAGGAGCACACGTGGATTAGATTTAGGTGTGAGTTTTTGGTTCTCCTTTGACCGCGAAATGGAAAACATTTACAACTAAAAATGCTAAGATGATCAAGGTTATAATGTGTATACAACAGTTCATGAGGAGATTTGTGGTGTAAGATAGAAGATGGTAAGAGATTAATGAGATAAAAATTGTGGAAAATGTTTAAAACTAGAAGACAGTTATGGAGAAAAAGGTGACTTATGTTTCACTAATGTAACAAATTTTATGCTTACCAACATCACTTCATTGTTGGGTATAGGAGAGGAAATGTGAAAAGTAATGCTACGAATAGTAAGAAAATCAGCAAGCGATTCTTTGATGAGTTCAAAAACTCCACATTTGCAGCAATTTAATTTTGATAGAAAAATAAGTTTTTAGCAGTGAATTTAAAAATTGAATTTTATGTATGGCTAGAGACTTACTCATGAGAGGAAAAATTTAGGTATATCAACTAAAATCATCAACAAAAATTGTAAAATAATGTAAACTAGATAGTGATAGAGAGGTTAGTGATCCCCAAATGCCACAGTAACTAAGCTCAAGAGGTTTGGTATATACTCTAATAGATGTAGTAAAAGAAAGAAGGCAACTTCTTTAAAACACGATGTACAATTAATACCATCATTAAACAGTTTGAGTGACAAAAATAATTTTGAGAAAACTTTATTGCATGGATGATCAAGATGTTGATGTCAAATGGTGGAGAAGCCTTACAAACAATGAAGGCTTTGGGATTGGTGAAGTGGATAAGAATCTTCAAGGGATATAGATTATTACAGATGCTTCCTATGAGGAGCGAAGTTTTCGTTGAAAGGAGATTCATAATATCACCAAATTGGTTAAATTTAATGAAACAAGAATTATCTTTAACAAATTATGAAATAGAAACTTAATTTACAGTTAGATTAGGAACAATAAGAATATTACATAAATCTACGGTCTAGGAGTTATAAGTAAGGTTAAGTAGCCTTTAGAAGAGATAGAAAGAGTATTGCCATTTTTAGCAACCACTTGGTCAATACCTTAATATGGTTGGATTGATTCAACAATATAGGTGATAAGTGTCATATGAAGGAAACTGTTGTATTTGGAAATCATTATGTAAAACCATTAGAATAATAGGTGGGTGAGGTTATAATGAGTTGAATATTTAATGTAAAGAAGGCATGTTAAATTTATGTTAGATCATAGGGACGATTGAAGGAATTATTTCTAAATTGCATATATCTGAAATGGCAGGTAACAAATTATATGACCAAAATTTTCACAAACTTGACACTTTAGAGGCCTTTGATTGGAATTGGGTCAAAATTAAAAGGAAAAGGTATGCTAGATTTGGAATATTGCATTAGGCTATCTAAGGCATTATGGTGTCTCTTGGAAATAGAATGGGATTGTGGGCTTTGGGTTGGGTTAGGTGACCAGGTTAACGAAGTCCTCAAAATTAATTCTAATTCTCTAACTTCTTGTAGTAGTCATAAAACCATACTGAATCCCAAGAAATCTAAAAATTAATTTCTTAATTTCAAGTAGAAAAACAAATTGAGGCTTTATAGTTAATTAAATAATTCACTAAAATTAACAAGGAATCAAAATAAATCAACTAAATATAAAGTCATAAATTCAAGAGTACTTAGCTTTGATTCAAGGGAAAGATGTCATCTAATTATAACATTGATCATTGATCTGAAAAGAATAATTTTCACAATTCAATCAATTAGTCCGAAATATATTAGGATAATCATAATAAGCCTAAAAAAATTTTAGATTAATTGGTTGAAACATAGCATTCAAACCAAAACGTACCATCAATTGATTGAGTATGATAGCTTTCCATATCAATTAAATGATATCAATAAGCTTAGTGAAAAAGATTAGACCCTCAAAAGGGACTTGATAAGAGTTGTAACATGACTTAGGCAAGGGATGACAAAAAGAAGTTTTAAGGCTAAACAAATTGAAGAAAATCATACACACTTATTCACACTAGTTTCAACTTAAATCAATCCAAAACTCAATTAATTTAAATAACATCCTTTTCAATCACCTTTTTTTCTTTTTTTTAACAAGAACATTAAAGAGGAGATTTCTTTTTTTGTCTTATGTTTTTTTATACTTCTCACCCAATCTATATAAAAATGAAAAATCAAAACAATATAACTTGCATCAATTAATTTACTTTTCATGGAAATAGTCAAAGTCGTATGCAAATAAGCTTGATACAAATCCTTCATTTTGGGGGTTCAAAATTATTAAGGATATCAACAAAAAAGGGTAAAATTGGTTGGTAATAAGGTTAGTATTCAAGAAAATAAAGGTTAAGGCTCAAATTGATTTTCTATGGTTAAAAAAAAGTAGGCTTGTTTAGGTCAATAATGGTTATCCTAAGTGCCCTTATCATCTTTATGCACAAATTCATCAAAAATGTAGTCTCACATGTATTCAAAAACAATTTTTAGCATAATCAAACTACGTTTGATCACACAACAAAAAGAAATGTATGAGCACAAAGGTGATAAATGCTCTTAAGCTCAAAAGCTCACATAGGTTTCAAAATGCATTATCTTTCAAACTTTAATTCAACAAAATCAATACGATACTTAAAGTAATTTAATGAAAAACACTAATCATGCTTATCTCTTTCATGCATTAACTATTAACCAAAAATTTATCCCAACTTAGGGATTATTTCTAAACAACAATTAGAAAATTATGATGCTATTATAAAGAATAAACAATGTATGAACACAGTATTTATAAGTTTAAGCATAAATCACAAAGTTTATAATAATATATGCTCTCACTATTTTATACCTAATGTTGGACCCCGTTTTCGAAGTCCAACTCTTGCGAAAATTTTATAAGACTTGAGCTGTTTCCAATCAAAAACACCTGAATTATTATCGATTCATCTTTATGCTTCGATACCATAACCTGTGGGCCTTGTTTCTGGAGTTTAACTCTTAAGTCATGAAACCATAAATATTGGGTCCTGGGTCCAAAAGTTCACCGCGGCAAACTTCATGTTTCGCCGCGACGAACGAACGAGCACTTTTGTGTAAACCTTTCGAGAAAAGTTCGCCGCGACGAAGGTCCAAATTTTTCCCTCCCGCTCCTCTCAGGATAAATACGCCGCGGTGAGAAAGTTAATTTTCGCCGCGACGAACCTACAATGTTATTTTCATCGAGGAGACCCTTGTGGTTTTGCCGCAACGAAACTCCCTGGAATCACAACCCCTTAACCTAAAATTCTAGTGGCTTCTACATCACTCTTTCCTTACTTTCAATTTACGTTGTCCCAAAATCACTCCCTCAAATGCATCATCATTTCATAA
>JANVCQ010000009.1:23837190-23851106 GCA_025531925.1 Erythroxylum plowmanianum | reverse complement strand
CTACCGAAACCCATTACGTATTACAGAAGAACAAACACGATGGGATGAAAAGCGTCTTACCCAGAAGAGAGGCTTCACTGTCGAATGCTGGGTTCGTTTGAAGGGAGAGTGACGTTTCTGGAGACAAGGCAGATGGAAGAACACGAGGTGCGAGAGAGACGAAGCAGATGAACGAAGAGGAGGTGCGACAGAGAGGAAGCAGTTGGAAGAAGCAGATGGAAGAAGACTGCGTGCGACAGAGAGGAAGCAGTTGGAAGAAGCAGATGGAAGAAGACTGCGTGCGACAGAGGAACGTGTCTAGGTTTCGGACAAATGAGGGAGAGTAACGTCTTTTGTCATTCTTGTCCGTAGGACATCATTTCTCTGTACCTCACTTTGGGATTGGACAGAAATTTCTGTCCTTGTCCACTGAGGACAGAACAGAAATTAACAGAAATTAATGAAGACAGCAACCAAACATCTTGAAGGACAGGACTTTTATGTCCTTGTCCACTGTCCTCACCCCTGAGGACAGCAACCAAACATAGGGTAAGACTTGAAATGGAAAATGAAATGCCTATATGTAGTTCTTAGGGCTTAAAACTAAACTAAAATGAAATGGAATCCTTAGAATGAATATTAGGGCTTTAAAATGGAGAAAATGTTTGAAGTTGTATCATAGGGCTTGAAATAAAAATGAAACGCTTAAAGGTGGATGTCGGGACTTTAAAATAAAATATTTAGAATGACCTTTATATTAATCATATACCTAATAATTAGTTAGATAACAATTTATATTAAAACAATTTCATAAATGATTAATAAAAAGTTAAACTTCTAACATCATAAGATACATTTTAATAATTTAAATATCATTAATATTTTATTAAAATAAGCAAAATCAATTGAATGCGCTTGAGGGCCTCATTAAAGACAATCATTTGTGTTAGCAATGTGTCATACTCCCTCTTAAGAAAAACTAAACTAAAGCACTTGAGGGCTCTAGTTTAAACCTCTCTTTGATATAAGTCTTGTTTAGTTGTAAAAGCTAGCTTAATTTTATGGCTAGCATTTACATAGAAATTGAGAATAATGGATAAACTCTCGGTTATGACTTTACCTTCTACTAGCTACTTTTTATTCCTTAACTATGTGAAAAGCCTTAACCACCTTCTTTTTAACTATTCTTTTCTTCAATCAATGTGGAAATCTATGCTACTCATTTTCAATATTCACTAGATGTCCTTGGCAAAGCTCTCCACTTTGGATTATATCTTATACTAATAGGAACTAGGAAAGCAGGAAACTTGGTTTAGTTAACACTTAGCTATTTTGTTTATTACATGTGGAAAGAAAGAACTAATATGAATTCTAATAAACAAAACAAGAATTTTTAAGAACTCTTACACAAAATAGTTCAATAGATAAGAGAAATTAAATGGATAAAAAATGAGTTCTCAACCAAAGCCAAGCATCTAACTAAAACCTATATCTACATTTCATTCTTAAAGGCAATTAATTTTAACAAACTAAGCGACTCTAGACCTTTTATTTACTTTTGATTTTTCTATTAGAGAACTTTTTTAATATTATTACCCTTTTGTATAGCTAGAATATCTAATTCTCTATAGGACTTGGTTAGATTAGATATGGCTCTTATTTTGTCTAGTTCATACATTCTTATCTTTTTTATTTGCAACATATTATTCATAACACTCACCAAAAAAGGTAATGATGGGAACAAATGTCATACATTAAGGGCTTTACTGAAAGAAGGAAGTTAAAATAATTCAATTAACAACTTTAAATATTACTTAAAAAGTTTTGAGTCGAACTAGTGGGGAAATACAAATAAATTAAATTTTGCAGAAGTTATTAATGGTATCTTCTTTTTTCAATTAGCTTAACGAATCAAGAGGTAATAGGAGAAATTCTACTTCAACATTCTTTTTTATGTTTAATAAGTAATTTAATTTCTTTACAATCATCAAAGAATCATAGTTCTTATATTTTCTCAATAGGAACATAAATAGGTCAAAGTGAGCAATCCAACTCCAAGCTCAAAAACTTTTTAGTGCCTATCAGGGACTTGTTATAGCTTATGTCCTGGACATTTTTCGTTTTGGCTACTTGTGCTACTTTATGTATATCTGTACCGATGCTCAATTCAAAACTTATCAAAAACTAGCTAATTGTTTATTGTCTTTCTTATAGATCGTGTTCTGTGTTGAAAAGCGTCAATAATTGGTCCTACTAGATTAAAAAAATAAATTCTAGGTACCTACACAAACTTGGTCCTTGGTGTTCTCTTTTTGGATAGTAAAGCCTAATAAATGATTAGCATATGATATACTCTTTTCATGAAAATATGACCTATAGTGATTTAGAGAAAATGCGATGCTTTTTTGTTTCTCATAAGGATTTATATTAAATCGGAGCAAGTATCATGCTTTTATGCTTGTAAAAAGACCAATAATGATTGTAAGTTTGTTTCATACCATTTTAATGAGAAAGATGCCTATATGAATGAGAAGGAGGTTGTAATAATGGTTTTCCATAATAATGTTTTTTGCATAATAATGGTTATGATCTTGAAAAAAATTATAAGTTGTCTTTGTCTATATGTGATTTTGCTAAAAATGGTTATGATGAAATTGAAGGTTAATTGTTCTTTTTTAAGCAGAGATCGAGGTTTCAATGGCTTAAGCAGTATTATAAGTTGTAGGATATGAAAACATTAATAGGTAATTATTTATTATCTTTCTTACAGACCGTATTCTGTGTTGAAGAGCGTCGATAATTGTTCAACCACATTCGTCTTCTTTGTAGTTTGTGATTGTTCGTTTATTAAGGTAATTCGTTCAACTAAGTAATGTCTACATCATGATCGTTTTTGTGTTGTTCTTTGGAATTTTACCTCTAACAATGATTGGATGAGTTTTTAGGCTGGGGTTTAAAATCATAGTGCTTGCTTAAATTAAACTTTAGAAATGAACTTGTAGGTGATTAATTGAACCATAAAGACTTGAATTTCAATGTGATTAATTCAAACTTAGTATTAACATAAGAAATTCATGTAATTGGCATGACAATTCTTTACATAATAAACTCCTAGGATAGTATATAGGCTAGAAACCTGTGATACAGCTCCTATGAAGCTTATCGGTAAAAAATTTCACGAGTCTAAGAGTCACAGCGAGAACTTTGTTTCTCGATTCACAGGTGTAAACAATGTCCATATTATAATTCTTGTTTAAAATCGAACTTTGGAAATGAACTTGTAGGTAATTAATTGAAACATAAAGACTTGAACTTCAATATGATTAATTCAAACTTAATATTAATATAAGAAATTCACATAATTGACATGACAATTCTTTGCATAATAAACTCATAGGATGGTATATAAGCTGGAAACCCGTGATACAGCTCCCATGAGGCTATTGGTGAAAAATTCCACGAGCTTAGGAGTCACAGTGAGAACTTACTTTCTTGATTCACATGTGTAAACAATGCTATGCACCATAGATTTTGTTTAAAGTCAAACTTTGGAGATGAACTTGTAAGTGATTAATTGAAACTTAAAGACTTGAATTTCAATGTGATTAATTCAAACTTAGTATTAACATAAGAAGTTCACGTAATTGATATGACAATTCTTTGCATAATAAACTTATAGGATGGTATATAAGCTGGAAACCCATAATGCAGTTCTCATGAGGCTTATTGGTGAAAAATTCCACGAGCCTAAGAGTCACAGTGAGAACTTGCTTTCTCGATTCATAGGTGTAAACAATACTACGCATCATAGTTTTTGTTTAAAATCAAACTTTGGAATTGAACTTGTAAGTGATTAATTGAAACAAAAAGACTTGAACTTTAATGTGATTAATTCAAACTTAGTATTAACATAAGAAATTCACGTAATTGACATGACAATTCTTTGCATAGTAAAGTCCTAAGATGGTATATAGGCTGAAAACTTGTAATGCAACTCCAATGAGGTTTATCTTTCCTAACAAATTCTTCTATAAAGTAGTAAGTTTCTTATGACTTAAAATGTGGTGATTGTCAAATCACTAAGGTTAAATTGGTTGTGATTGAGTTTTCTAATTTTGAAATCATATAGTGGGATATGTTGGTTTCAATTTGGAGGAGAAATGATCAGAGACCTGTTAAAACAAGAAATGAAGGATCTAATGATATGAAAAGTAAAGATTAAATGTTATAAAGATTAATATGGAAACTGACATAATGATTATCATATCTAACTATGAAATCACTTTTTTAAATAACAATTTTGTAGATATGAGTAATGTTGGTATATCTTGGATGTATAGATGATTAATGCCCGATGGTTTCATTAATTCTGAGTGTAACAACCCAGATCACCCACTCACAGATATTGTCCGCTTTGAACCTTGGCCCAGTCAAGTCCTCACGATTTTGCTTTTCCCGAGAATTTCCCAAGAGGTCACCCATCCTGGTACTATTCTTACACTATCATATTTAACTTTGGAGTTCTGATGGGATCTGGTGCGTTAGGGCATGGAAAAAGTGTCTGTAAGGGAGAGGTATTTGTACTCTTATAAGGTGTACTTTGTTCCCCTCTCTAACCGATGTAGGATCTCACACTTTCCACCCCCTTAGGATCCAGCCCTCTTTGGGGCCTAACCTAGCTGGCACAACGGTTCAGGTACTGGCTTTGATATCACTGTAACAACCCAGATCACCCGCTCACAGATATTGTCAGCTTTAGGCCTTGGCCTAGCTAAATCCTCATAGTTTTGGTTTTCCCAATAACTTCCCAGAAGCTCACCCATCCTGGTACTACTCTTATCCTAGCACATTGAACTTCAGAGTTCTGATGGGATCTGGTGCATTAGGGCATAAAAAACGTGTCTGTAAGGGAGAGGTATTTGTACCCTTATAAGGCGTACTTCGTTCCCCTCTCTAACCGATGTGGGATCTCATATTGAGTTTATTGAGGGAGTTGAAGCTTTTATTTACTATGCATGTTCTCAACCTACTTATATGGATAATCTAAACATCAGATATCCATGTAAAAAGTGCAAATTTATTCTTTTTCTTCCTATTGATGATGCGAATCTCCATTTGTTTAGAAAAAAGGTTTGATCCAAATTAGGTGGACACGACACAGGGAGCCATTAATTTATCCTCAAGGGTTAATGAAGTAAACTCGTCAGTAAATGTGGATGGTTTTGAAGGAGATACTGGATTTATAACAAATAATGGGGTGTAACTGAAAATCCTTACACCTAAATGATTTATGATGCAACTGATTATACCTTTGAAGCAAATATACACAATCTTAAAGAAGAACCAAACCCATATTTCAAAAAGTTTTTTGACTTATTAAAATCAGCTGACCAAGAATTATATCCAAATTGTGAGACCATAACTCAATTATCTTCAATTGCTTGAATATTGAACATAAAGTCTAAAGGGCATTTTTTTGATTAAAGTTTGGATAAAATTCTTGCCTGGTATAATGAATCATTGCTTCCTGATCATACAATAATTGATAATTTCTACAATATGAAGAATATTATTAGGGGTCTTGGTTTGTCAGTTGAAAAATTGATTCTTACAAATTGAGATGTAAGTTACTTTGGGGAGATGATTTGGAATTGCAAGAGTGAAAATTTGTGATCAATCTAAGTTCAAACCTAGAAAGTGTTGTACGAAATATAAATTAGTACCCTAGAAGCGAAAGCATTATTTCCCATTAACTCTGAGACCATAAAGACTATATGCCTTTGATGTTACATCTCACATATGATGACATAATGAATATGAACAGAAAGATCGAATAATGAGTCATCCATTAGATGCACTGGCATAGAAACATTTTAATAAAACTAATTCTAAGTTTGCAGCTGAAAGTCAAAATATTAGGCTGAGATTGTCGACAGATAGATTCCAACCTTTTGGTCAATCCAGCCAACAATATTCATCATGGTCAATCATAATTACTCTTTATAATTTGCCTCCATGGATGTGTATGAATGAGGCATATATGTTCTTAACGATGATCGTGCTAGGGCCTAAAAATCTAAAGCATAAAATTGATGTATTATTACAACCATTGGTATATGAATTGCATCATCTTTGGGAATTTAGTGTGGAAACATATGACGTATCTTTTAAACAATTTTTTTTTGTTAAGAGTAGCTTTGATGTGAACTATTAGTGATTTTCCTACATATGCTATATTGTCTGGATGGAACATAATAGAGAAATTGGCTTGTCCTTATTGTGATAATGATACTGATACATTTTATCATCCTAACTGGGCCAAAACATCTTAGTTTGACAACAGCAGGAAATGCATTTAGATCATCCATTTAGACATAATAAACTAAAGTTTATTAAAAATAGGATAGAACAAACACCTCATGTTGGTTACTTATTATGAGGCTACTATACAAAACGATCAGGTAAAGATTGTGTGAGAGGGAGGCCGAAAGCTTCAAATTATAATGGACACAACATTTTCAAAGCATAACATGATAATAAATCATAATGCATTTTTCAACAATCACAACAATTCAAAATCAAGCAATTAAGAATACACACATAGGTAAGGAAATTTGCCCATCTTCATAATAACTATAAATATATTACCCACCTAAATTTCTTAAAATTCCAAGTTCAAGTTTGCGTTTCCTTTTGCTCATGCATGGGATTTTCTTGACTTCCTTCAAACAAACCAATTTCATTCAAACCAATGTTCAAATAGAAAATGCATAAGCTTCAATAATCAAAATAATAAATTAAGAAAATTGAGCTTAGACTTAACTTACCTATAGTCTATCTAGGCTAGAAAAACTAAGACCTAGTTTAAAAATCCATGAAAATCAAGTTGGGTTTCTTAGTTCTCCTCTTTCTCCCTTTATTTCCGATACAAAACTTATTTCTCAAATTCTTTTTCTACCAAAACAAGAAGAAAAGATGATGGAGATTACCTAAAACAAGTTGATTTCTCTTCTTTCTTTTTCTTTCTCCTTTTTCACTATTTTCTTCTTCTTTCCTAGCTTCTCCCACAATTTCTTTTTCTTCTTTCTTTCTTTCCCACGTTTTCTCTCTTTTTTCTCATTTCAAGACTACCTTTTGTCTTGGCTTTCCAATTTTACCCGTCTTCATTTAATGTAATGCCCATTAGCTCCTCTAGTCTATTAACTACCATATTATACTTCTAACATTTCTATTCTAATTTCTAATTTCTACTTATGCTTGCTAATTTAATGGACTAAAATCTAAAATAAATCAACAAATAAATAAATAAATAAATTGGGATCCAAAACCTCCTCCCCCTTATAAAGCTGGTGAAGAGATATTACAAGAGATTGATGAATTAAGGTTATTGAAAGTTACAAAACTTGAAGGTGAAGAAGTTGATATAAGCATTAGTAAAAACTTTAGTTAGAGAAGCAATGTATCTTTTAGAATTTGTCATATTAGAAAACTAATTTGATACGTCAAAATCTAGATGTAATACATATTGAAAAAATATTTTTCACTATTTATTCAACACCGTAATGAACATTGAAGGGAGAACAAAAGATAATGCAAAATCAAGAGTTGATTTGAAACTTTTTTGTAGAAGGAAATAGGTAGATATTGATCTTCACACTAGTAAATATCTAAAAGCATGTTACACTTTGGATAAAAAAACAAAAGAAAATTTTGTATGAATGGTTGAAAAGTCTTAATGGTTATGTTTTAAACTTGGCAAGGTGCGTAGACATGAGGAAGTACAAATTATTTAGGATGAAAAGTCATAATTGTTATGTGTTTATGCAAGGGCTAATTCCAGTTGTATTTTGGGAGTTGTTATCAAATAAGATTTGGGAAACTATAACAGAGTTAAGTTTGTTTTTTAAAAACTTAACATCATCTGAAATAAAGTTGACTGAAATGGAAAACTAGAAAGAGAAATTCCAGTTATCTTGTGCAAATTGGAAGGAATTTTTCCTCCAAGCTTCTTTGACTATATGGAACATCTACCCGTATATTTAGCACGCAAGGTTAAACTTGTCGGTCCAGTTTAATATCGATGGATGTATTCTTTTGAAAGATAATTATAGTTAATATTTTTAAAAATTATATCATGTTTTAATAGCATAATTGTAATAACCCTATTTTTAATGTAGATTTTTGCATCACTTGAAGAAAAATGTAAAAAATAAGGCTAAAGTTGAAGGTTCGATATGTAATGCTTATTTAGTAGAGAAAGCAAGTACATTTTGTTCACATTATTTTGAGTCACATGTATACATAAGAGAAAAAAAAGTTCTTTGTAATGACGATGGGGGCAAAACGGCTGATATTAATGGTAACTTATTCATTTTCACATATCCAGGACGAAAATATGAATGTTCAATTAGAAGAATGTTAATAGAAGAAGAAATAGAGGTTATCCATGCTTACATTTTATTGAATTATCAAGAGGTTTAACCTTTTATGCAAAAAGTTTAAGTTGATTTTGAAATTGATTATTTGAGTTTTCAAAGTTAGTGTTGTTCACATCTAAATTACATAATAATGCTTTTAGATTATACGAGGAATGGTTATGCAAGCTAATGCCTGAAACAATAAAGGATGATATCAATAAAGAAGTTAAAAAACACTTTTCTCGATAGTTCGAGAAATATGTAAGTAATCGCAGAATTGCTATAATTGAAATGGTTGAATTATCAGATCAAAGTGTTTAAATGGCATTATACTATTCAAAATGAAAAAAAAATTGATGTAAGCTTCAGAAAATCTAATAGAGAACAAGTTTATATGCGATCTTGCCAAAGGACCTTTGTAAACTATTAAATCATATCCGATGTATTTTGTTAATGGATACAAATTTCATATAAAATATCATGGTCGTAGCATGACAATAGTAAATAATGGGGTTTGCATATAGGAAGAATTGATAGATTACAATAGTAAAATTGTTGACATATTTGAAATTGAGTACCCTGGATTGCCAATAAAACAAAGTATTATATTTAAGTGTGTCTGGTTTGATCCAACTCCTAATGTTGGAACAAAAGTGCACAGATGATATAATCTAATTCAAATCAACCAACGAAGAAGATTTAGACAATTTAAACCTTTCGTGTTGGCGATGCAAGCGATCCAGTTGTATTATATCCATTTTTCTAGCTTACGACGAGATAAGTCAGATTAGTTGACCGTTTGTAAAGTAAAATCTCAAGGTGTTTTTGAGTTACATGAAAAGGAGAAAATACTAGAATTGAAAATGAAGCATTTCAGGAAGATGTTTATGAAATAAACGCATGTGTAACATATGACGAGAATGAACCTTTGAACGATCCAAATAATGAATATAGGAGAGGATGAGGAGGGTAAGAAATATAAAGAAGAGCATGAGTTTGATTTTAATTATTCAGAACAAGATGATGATGATTTTGATTTACAATTAAGTGATGATAGCGATTAGTTTGTGCTTGTAATAGAATATTATATGAATAAATTGTTGAGATATGAAGCCTATTAATATGTTCTATTCTCCTAGTGTACTTGTTATTGAAAACATTAGCAATGAAATAAAACCCTAGCCGCCGTGGACGTAACCAAACATTGGTAAACCATGTAAATATGTGTGTTTGTTTATTTTCGTACTTGTTCTTTGACTATTGTGATTAATCATTCATAACATAAATCTATTATTTGTATTTGGTTTATATTGTTTTATTATTAGAATATGCAATAAAATGTGAATTTCACGTTAAAATAAGCCACAAAAAGGAAAATAGGATTTGTTGCAGCCAAGGTTCAAGTTATCACATTTTCCAAGTGAAGCATCATATTCTGCAAATGTTATGGAATCAGGTGTTGCAGGTCTAGCTACTGCACATCCGGATAAGACGTCACCTTCCATGCTTACAGTCCCTGTGCAATCACCTTTTATACTTAGTGTTACACCATCCAACAGCCCTGCTACACCATCTACCAACCCTACATCATCCACTACCGCTACACAATATAGATATTAAACATTGTAGATGACAGAGGCAGTTTCCAACCTGGAGCTATGAGAGTTAATGAAAGAACTTATATCACAATTGTTAACAATCTGTGATTGAAGTTCTATTTTTTTTTAATTCATGCATGATAACACCATAGGTTTATACTTAAGTTATATGTTTTAATTTGAAAATGATTATTAGGTTGGTTCCGTCTAGAATGTGCTCCAAAAATATCTTATCTAAATTGAGGGTTATATATGAAAGAATGTTTCTCAAGCAACAAAGGATTTTTATTGTCAGGAGTTTGAGGTGCAAAAAATATATTCTTTAATCTTTTTTATTTTATCTAATTTTACACATTAATTAGATAAATATTGTCGTTTATAAGTACTTATAGTATGTTTTTCTTTTTTTTAGAAAGAATTTTTCAGGATTCAAATTTTGATGATGTAATTTATAATGTATGAGAGAAGCGAGCTCGTACACATTATAGAGATTTTCTTAGTTCGATACACAAGAATGGTATACCATTATCATATATGTCTGAAGAATTATGGACTTGTTGACAACAGTATTGGGCATAACCGGAGGAAATGTCCATTATAGAGTGCAATTCTACCAACAAACGAGGAGGACCGGATGGAAAGAGTCTACCCATACATACTGGAGGATATTTAACCCACCATGAGCATGCACTTCAACTTGTAAGTATCAAAACTTTATACTTATATTCTGATTTTTGTACTTTGATGTATGAAATTTGATTTCAGTGTAATTTGGTAAATGAAATTTAGAATGAAGATATATGTGTAGTATAGAGAATAATAATATTATCAATGTCTAGTGCCATTAATGACTGTATTATTGAGTTAATTTTTCGGTCTAACAAAGGGTAAATATCATAAAAATAGAGGAAATTCTATCAAAATTTTTGTAAATTATAGTTCACTTATAAAATTTATTCTGATACAGGAAAAGTCTATGGGCAGGAAGCCTACACCATGCCAACTTTTTTTGCACACTCACGCCAAGAAGTATGATGATGTGACCTTCGTCAACACCCGATGTGGACAAAATCTATACTTTAATATTAATTCTTTAAAATTATCACTTATTAACACAAACAATTATAATAATAGGACCAAATACAAGAAAGCATTGAACAACGGTCTCAGAACTTTGAAACTGTTGATGAGAGTCAGTCATATCTTGATGCAGTGGGTGGTAGGGACCTTCATGAAAGGATATTCGACTTAGGATCATTTGCAAACATATGCTATTCGCAATCCTCTACTTCCTCTGCAGTTGAATCTAGTAGACGGTCTGCATCAAATGAGAGAGTCATTCAAATTGAGAACACAGTAGAGAGGCTGATGGAGTGCATAATCCAGCTTCATAAAGAGGTGAATGAGTTGAAGGGGAGAGATAGGACCTCATCGCAGCACTCAGAGCATCCGCCTTCACCACCTGTATAGCTTCTGGATAAATGAATGTATTTGATAGTCTGCTACTCTTAAGTTTTTGTATGAAATTTTAATTTACAGTTATTTTCAAGATGCTTATTTGTGTATATTATAATATTTTTATTATATTACCATATTTTATATTTATCAATCAATGTTATATTATTTATAGAAATTAAATGTAAAAAATCAAAATATTATCAACAGAAAACTCTGACAAGAAGTGAGAAATGATGGTTGAAATTTATCATAACTATAGTTCCCAACAGAATTACAATATTCCGTCGGTAAAAATTTTGCAACGAATAGTGCTTTCCGTAGGTAAATTTAGCGATGGAATCTTATAAATTCATCGGTAAATTTAGTGACAGACTTACAATTTATCGTCAGTAAATTCACCGACAAAATATTAGGAATCCGTCGCAAATTTAATAATTGAAAATTCAGAAATACGAAATTATGTCACTAAATTTACCAACAGACTCCTTATTTTTGTCGCTAAAATATTCACTGACAAAATATTAGGAATTCGTTGCAAATTTAATAATGGAAAATTCAAAAATACAAAATTCTGTCACTAAATCTACCGATGGATTCCTTATTTCTGTCGCTAAAATTTACCTACAACAATTTCTCCAACTACTCTTTCTGTCGCCAAATTTATTTTTGGACAGAAATTCTTTATTCTCTGTCAGTAATTTTTGTCGATAAAACCTATTTTTCTTGTAGTTACATGTTATGTTTTTCCTTATAAAGGAAGTAGTCTAACTTATAGGCTAAAGTATGAAAATAGTTAAATAAATGTGTGAGTGTCTTTTAGAGAACAAGGTCACTGAACTAACTTGATATAAGAAATCTATTTAGATCATTACTTATATGTCTATAGAATTCTCATTGTGATGATTGTATAAATGATCCTTTTACTTAGGTACCAAAAGTTATCTTGTATACGGATTACTATATTTTGATACTGCTTATAACATTTTTTTGTTGGAAAAGATAGACCTTTTATTAATCAAAGGTAGGATAATAATCCTAAACCATAAAAGAGGAATACAAATGAGATTGTCGAGCTAACTCATGAGCTTCGACATTGTAGTGCCTACTAATCTAGCACACTAAAACATCAGTTTTATGCTTGAGAATACCAAAGCAATCATCTATAATTTTACCAAAATAAGATGAGTCTTCCATAGATGATTGAAAAGAGTAATAGACTTCCTCAGCATCCACTGCAATAGAACACGATCCATAAAGATGCGAATCAACCCAGGACAGAAGAGAACGACAAGCTATAACTTCTGCTATCTTAGGCTTAAACACACCTGAATAAGACTTGAGAGAGCAAACACAACATTTCCTTCGCTGTTTTTAACCACTGCTCCATAGCCACTTTTGTTCATTTGGGGAAAAGACATTGCATCTACAAAGCAACTCCACTACAACGAAGCATCTGCGTTTGGATCACAATCAATAATTCCATCGGATTGAGAAGAGCCATTAAGATTGTTAGATACAGCAGAAATCAGATTATAAAAGCCTCTTGCGATTGTCCAATCTTGAAGAAATGAAGATGCCATCCCTTGAACTTGCAAGCAAGGCGTGATCTTATCTTCCCAAACAAATTTGTTTCTGCTACAGCATATCGGCCATAAGACCATGCAAACTTTCCTCATTTTATCAACAAGGACAACCTTGGAAGCGCTGCAGACACAAGTGAATATATTCGGCCCAAGAGAGTTAAAATTTAATCCAAATTCATTTCAAATCTCTCTTGCTACATAGCCGCCCAAAAAACATAGAAACAGTCTTTATTACCTCTATAATGGCCACAACCTGAGTCAATATGTATTCCTCTTCTAAATATTCTCTTTTTTGTAAGAAGAATATCCCTTAAAAGTCTCCATATGAAGGCTTTAACTTTATGAGGGATTTTAAATTTTCATAAAAACTTCCATATATCATCTCGCTCATTATAAGGACCCTTCTTCAAAATAAGAGCTTGGTAATAACCAGACTTTACAATGTAATTACCCCTCTGATCAAAGTGTCATAGCCATTTATCTTGTCTACTCCTCAAACCTAACGAAATCTTCAAAATATGATTCACATCCTCCTCATAGCACCAATGTTATGAATACCGTACCGGGCTGGGTACCGGATTGAGCTTTGGAACAAAACTAAAATGGTACCGGTCGGTATCAGGTACCATTTCAGAAAATTTTTTAAATTTATAAAAAAGTCCCTAAAATTTTTAAAAATTGCAAATTAGTCCATATTGATATATTATACAATTGTACTGTATACTTTACTAGTTTATTGTTTACATCAACCATACTTTTAAAAATCTTAATAATAAATAATAATGATAATTAATTTGAAATAACAATAATTTTTAAATATTTGACATATAAATAATAACCACAATTAATATAAACAAAGATAATCATCATCATACAATAAT
>JANVCQ010000009.1:23818951-23837090 GCA_025531925.1 Erythroxylum plowmanianum | reverse complement strand
CAGAAGCAATCATTTTCAAAATGCATGAAAAATGGAACAAAAATAAAAAACATACACCCCAAAAATAATCGGGTCTTCGGTGCCAATCCGAGTTGACATCGGGTCATGTGCTCCGACTGAGTTGAGGTGATCTTCCCATCGTCTGGTGCGTCGAAGAGTCGAGGAGGACGAACGAGAAGGCTAAAGCTGGCGTGGACGACCGACGACACGAGGGAGAAGAGCGAAGACTCGACAGAAGGACGGACGAGAAGAGGAAGGCTCGAGGAGACCATCGGAGTCCAGATCCAGACCAGGGAGGGGCGACGATGCGGCGGGAGAGAGACGAACGACAAGGATCAGGCGGCGGAGACGGACGGACAATAGCGACAGCGAGAAGAGAGAAGAGAGTGAGGCTGCTGGAGGAAGAAGGTCGGGGGGTAGATTTTTAGGGTAAAATTTTTTTTATTTGCAACTAAGTCCCTAGAAATTTTAGAATTACCGGAATCACTCGAAATTTTTCGGTATTTATGGTACCGACCGAAAACGACCGGTACCGGCTGAAATTTTTGACCGATACCTTTGTACCAATATCGGTACCAATTTTCGGTCGGTACGGTACGAAATTCATACCACTGCATAGCACACGTCTTGAATCTTCTCCACATCCCAGCATCTATTCTCCCATTTAATAAATGCCTGAACCATCATATTACAATCCCTAGCCCCTGTTCCTTCAAGCAATCGAAAATTCAAGTCCCTAGGTATCCAAGGATCCAACCAGAAATTTATTGATTAATCATAGGTTATTCAGTCGATAGTTATTAGATGTAGCATGAATTATATGAAGGCAATTGTTTGATCAAGATAATATCTATCACCATAAAGTAAATAGGGAGAATGTTATGTTGTTCTCAATTAGTATTGATTCAAGAAATCTTTGGCTAAGGTAGAATGAATTTTTGTAAATAATTTACACATGTCATTAATTGAATCAATAGCTAATGGTGGGGAGCTAATATGACTGGATTCAAAATAGAGTAGATATTAACTATATGCTCTATGTCTAATCAGAATATTGTATTATAAAATGATCTAATTATATAGAAAAATCATGCATAGAAGGGTTAGCCAAAATTACATCCACATTCTTAAATATTTGGGTGGCCATAATATGTTACTAAACGCCAGTCTTTATCTATGATTATAAATTGTTTAATTGGAGAACTAAAGATAAATTAAAAATGAAATTTAATTTATTTAATTCTAGTTATAAATTAGAATTATAATTTATAATAATTGTTAACATGTTTGGAAATCTAATGGATCTCACATAAAGAATGGGTTGAAGAAAGCAAAGATATTTTAATCAAGTTGGACTTGATTGTAAAATTTGATAAACTTTATGGTTAAATATGATATATTTCATAAATAAGGATTAATATGAAATATTGAATCTTATTTAGACATAATTGATATTTAGTTAGAATTATTTGTAATTTTAATTAAAGTTTAATTGAAATAAGAAGTTAATTTCAATTAAATTAATAAAACGTTAAAAAATTATTATAAATAGACTGAAGCTTCATGAAGCTAGCACTTCTTGCTTAGCTCTCTTTGTAAAAATCACATAATTCTTTCAATCTGTTCTTTAGATACCGTTAGAAGCTAAAAACTTGTGCAGGTATAATAATTAAGATAGATCAATTTCGTAAATATTTCGAAAGATGCGACAAGAAAATGATCAAGTTTTAGAATAAAATATAAATTAAGATACATACTTTATTATAATTTATGTATTAATTATTTTATACAATTAAACTAATCTTAATCTTCATAAAATCAAAATTTCCTAATTGCTATCAAGTTTGGTCATGATTTCCCAACATTTACTCCACCAAAATCCCTCAAAAGTCAATTGAAGGATACATTCAAAGGCTGACAGCTAGAAAGTATGTAAAATTGTGATCTTTCTCCGCCCAAACAGAGCATAAACGAAAAAAAAAAGATACAGTTCCCTTAATCTTCTATTCAATTTTCCCAACTAGTTCCGAGCAAATCGTAACCTTGTGAGCAAGATCACCAAAAGGGTCAATTAAATGTTCGGTCCTCTTACAGCTCTTGACGGGGGGATAATTGCAGAACTACAGTCTGCAGAGCTCTGTCAGATGGTGACAAGCAGATGACAATCACTTGATTAACCATTTCAGCAACTTGTTTGCGTTTTCACCATAAAATTGACTGAATTGATCTATTCTTTTACTTGAATCGGAAGATTCCTGCTTTATGAGAGTGCTTCTTATAATGTACTGTCTCAAAGGAACTACAAGCCCTTATTAGATCAGGGGTCACAATCTCTTTGTACGGACCAGAAAGTTAGCAACTCTCAGTTCAATTGTGGGGTTCCCTTTTCCTGCCTTCGACACGAACTCTCTCGTCGTCTTGCTTGTGCATTTGCACACTATGCACGGGCATCCTAGCGCGTGTATGTTAAGTTTTGGCGCGTGAGCCACCATTGGGAGATGCGGAGTTGGATAGCTCCTAGAGTCTTGCAACTTAAGGAAAGCAAACTTATTGAGGATGTTTTAGAAGATGTCTTGAGATAAGACAGCCAGATAATTACTAGTTTCTTGAAAAATCAAAGGAAATGAAAAGAAAGTCGTAAAGCTGTTGCGAAAGTGATTATTAATCACCTCTTGTCTTTTTGATAACAAAAATTGGCGAAACCTTTAATGGGAAGGAAAAAAAAAAGGTTTAATCTTTGAGGCTTTCACATTAATTTCTTTCAGTTTTCTATGCTGTAACTGAGATATTTGGATAAGCTGTTGGAGCTCCATGTAAGATGTGAAAGACCACTTGCTCGCCAAACAATCTTCCTGGTTAAATCTAACAAAATATGTTTCTTTTTTCATTGGACTTGTTTATGACATTAACTGCACAAGTGTGATAATGATGCGAATCCATGAGGAAAAGGAAGACACGGATTGAAACACGCCTTATTCTGCAATTCTACCCCAAACGCACGAGTGGAAAACCGACGAGAAGGATATTCCCCTCACAATTTATATTGGAAAACCAGAGAGAATTGGAGAAATGAGTTTTGTATCAGGCCAGGCGTATATACAAGAGAAGAAAAATCTGTGGCACACACCTGTAATTGAAGAAAAGAGCATTTGTTCAAGCCTCATTAGTTTCTTTTCGTAATTGGACCGGCACCTTTTTCCAAACTAAATATGAAAATCTGTGGCACACACCTGTAATTGAAGAAAAGAGCATTTGTTCAAGCCTCTTTAGTTTCTTTTCGTAATTGGAGCGGCACCTTTTTCCAAACTAAATATGCCCGTAGGCTGCTGTGAGTCTCTGAATGTCCTTTTGAGCCATACCAGAATTTTGCATATGCTCTTGTTGCTGCTGGTTATGAGGCCACAGACCACTTGAATTTCCTGTCAGAAAATGTGTCTCTGATTTCATCTCATTGTCTAAAGATTGAGGATTTTGGTCGTGTAAAGCAGCAGCCATTAGCAATTGATTGTGAAGGCATTCCGGCCATTTGATGTCCTCCTGTTGGCTTTCTATTAGATGGTTTTGACCCTCTTTATCTGTTGAGTTGCAATCCCCCAATCCCCAGGAAAAGATGGTATTTTCAAAGAAGCTGTTGCTGCTTTGCATTTCTCCACTTCCGCTACTTCCACTACTGCCATTACCATTGTTGGGTGGAGCTTCCCAGAACCGAGAACTGCTGGTTGCAAATGATGGGACTGAAGGGTTAAAAGAAGAAAGACTGACAGAAGGCTTGTAGGAAATAGAAGTAGAAAGAAATGCACTTGTTGTTGAGGGAAGAATGGCAGGCATTGCACGTGAAGAGAAATCAGAATTCATGTCAAAACTCTTGCTGGTTTGTGGGAACCAGAGAGAAGGAATTGAATTTGTTGTGAGCCTAGCATTTGACAATTGCTGAAGAGGGAACTGTCCCATGAAATCCGAAGGTTGGCAATTGGTTGTAGTAGTTTCATGGTTGGAAGTACCGAACCTGTCCAAAAAAAGCTCCTTGTTGCGTGTTGGTACCATCAAACTGTTGTTGTTACTTCTGTTGATAGTGTTACTGTTACCAGTACTTATGGTTTTGGAGCTCGGAGAACCTTCCTCATGCAATCGATAACCCTGCGGAGAAATTGAAGATTGTCTGCTATCTCCTTGCTTAGAACTATCGGCTTTGAGGAGGTTCAGTTCACTTGAAGCAGAGAGTTTCTCTTTAGCAGGTTGCTTCTTGTCGTCTACGCTTTCAACCTCTGAAAGTGGTTTGTGAGTAACAGGGTCAATGCCTCTCTGCCTAAGTTTCTTCTTCAAGCAAGAGTTCCACAAATTCTTTATCTCATTGTCAGTCCTTCCAGGCAATTGTGCCGCAATTTGAGACCACCTGAGTAATCATGTAGAAAGAAACAATTTTTCTTAAATGATAATGAAGAAAGAGAATTCACAAATAAGAACCAATTGTTTTGAAAGAAGCGAAGTAATAGTACCTGTTTCCCAGTACAGCATGAAGCTCAATGATGAGGTTCTCCTCCTGTTGTGAGAATGAACCTCTCTTCAAATCAGGCCTCAGGTAGTTAATCCACCTTAATCTACAGCTCTTTCCACACCTCTGCAAACCTGCAACATTCAAACAATCCCATCAATATAAGTTCCCGTTTTCTTCTTTCCTACATAACATTATCAAGAAAAGCAAAAAATTGAGGTCAAAATTACCGGCTTGTTTGGGGACAGAGCTCCAACAACCATGACCATACTTGGTAATATGCCTCAAAAGTTTCTCATCTTCCTCTGGTGACCACAGTCCTTTCCTGAGCTTCTGCTTGTAGCAGCAAGAGTGCCTCCCCATTTCAAGCAAAACCCACCCGCAATGAGGGATGAAGAGACAGCTTTCCCAAAGCAGCAAACTTTTAGCTGATTCCTAGACCAAGATTCAGCAACTAGAACAGGTAGCTCTGGAAACAGATTTTTGTTTTCAATGGATTTGCTTTGGCTGAGAATATGTAAGCAGAAACTGGAAGAGAGAGAGAGAGAGGGAGGGAGAGAGTTGAAAAAGAGGCTGACAAATGAAGCATCGGCTGAGGAAGGGGGTTGAATTAATATAGGAGTTAAGCTCCAAGGGAGCGAAGTCACAGTCACAAGGTGTTAAAAGTCACTCTGTTTTCTCTTCCTCTTTCATTATGAATAAAAGCTTATGTTTCTTATTTTCTCCATAGGCAGAGTTGCTTACATCTCGTCAAAGGGCACACAAGTTATGTGGCCTGCCGCCTGAGGGGTAATTTTCAGAACACAGTCGATGTTTAAGCCATACCTTTCTTCTTAACCCAGTGTTGTTTTAGCTACAACTTCCATTTCATGATTGAAAGGAGCATCTTAATTTCATAACTTGTGATGTTTATTACTGCAGAGTGATAAATCTAATTACTTTGGGCCGATTCCTTCCAAGTTATGATCACTTGCAAAAGTTTCATCATTACGTGGAAAGAATTAAATCGATTTGGTCATATTCTCTACAAAAGAATGATGTGTTCCCAATTCTGATAAACTCCACTTGTTCTTGCGAATTACCATAACCGACCGTGTTCTTCCATTTCAGAAATAACGGTTCTCTGGTTTTTTTTCTTTCCCTCATTTCAGCTTCTTGTAAAATTAGATTTCTTGTCCACTCAACTAATACGAAAATGTCCAAAACGGATGCCAATCCACCTGTAAAATTAATTATATTGAAGGCGACCACTTAGTCGTAGTCCTATCACTCGACCAACTTAGAATTCTTCTCTTCGCTCAAGATAATTCCATGTTTAGATTAGATACATTTCTGTTCTTCTTTACCATCCACATCACCCTGCACTTGGCGTCAATGGATCGATACATAAGTTTAGTTTTTTTTTAGTTATAGTTAAAGATCTAGAAAAACAAAATTTATTCTAAGCATTATTGAAAAAATAATGAAGATTTTAATTAAAATAACCCAACAAAGAAATATAATTTTTAAAATATTTAAAATTATAATTTTTAGTAATTTAAAATAATTACAGTCTTTTTAATGAGTAAAACAATTACAAATTAAAAAACCCATCTTTTGTTTTAAGTTTGAATCTTCAGTTTTTAATCTTTCATCTAATAATAATACAAATAATTGTTATACTTACAAGGCATTTCATAAATGATTTTCATTACAATGTGCCTACATAGATAAATGATTCGGAGATTTCGAAAGTTATGTATTATTGGACCTTCTCATACGTTAGGGTACTGTTGAAATATTAAAAAATGCACATTCCTAAATATGTAAATACTGGATGATGGAACTCTTTTTCATCAAAATTATAACCTTATGAAATAATAATAATTAACCCAAAACTTCTTGCATGAAAAAAGACTGTACTGTACTAAAGTTTAATGGTCCGTCATTAAAATAATTATATTTAGGATTCTGCATTGAGATTGTATTTGTTTTTTTCTCTCTCAATGATTGGGAACGTTACAGCGGCATGATAGACTGATAGTTCATATAATTCTATAGAACATAATATGAAAATGGATTATATGCTTAAGTACGGTATAAAGCACAGATGGAAACCAATTTCTTGAAGGTTTCAATGGACCACTTCCCTACTAATTATTGTTTGATTAAGAAGAGTTTGTTTTGGAAACGTAGCTAGCTGTTTCCACCTTCTTATAATACTTTCGATTTTACTAAATTCTTTTAATTGGTATTTTTGGATTAATTTTTTTGATAATTAAAATTTACAATGAGTAATCTTTTGAAATCACAACGTAATTCCAAAAAATAGAAATTAATTAAGAAACTCAATTTAATATGTTCAGTAAAAAATCAAATTGACAAAGATGTGTATATTTTGGCTAGGTAAATTTTAATATTCTTATACTTTGTTCTATCAACTAATTCTTTAATCCTCTTCTTAAATTTACATGAGTGTTTGAAATTAATATGTACAAGGGTTATAATAAAATACCATAAATGAAAACTTCAAATGAGATTTTTGAAGGCTTATTAATTATTTATTTGGATTAAAGTCGTGGCCTCTCTTATGGTTTAATATTTTTAAATTTATAATTTTAATTTTATAAAATTTCTGTTAAAAGAATTAATATCGAGAAATGAATACAAGTTCAACTAATGTAATTGGTTCATTCGTTAAACGTAAGTTTTAAATAAAAATTATGTATAAAAATAAAATAATTTAGATTAAATTAGGGATAAAAAATTTAATCATGTCAATAATTGAACTTTCATTACAAATTTCAAAATTTAATTAAAAAAATTGCAACACAAGGAAAGTGTATTTTTCATCTTTAGAATTTATATTTTACATGTAACACGATGGAAGTGTTACAGTGGATAATGACAACGGCACGATCTGATGATGAAAGGTCGAACGAGCAAATGCCAATGGTTAGATAAGACGATCGGACGGTGTAGAAGGAGTGATGAGGTCAATGTTGCGATGAAAGCAAAAGGATACAGTAATGGGTGGGGTGGGCCCACTACGCTACAAAACAGATGCATGTGCTTGAAACAGATCTCTACGCCATCTTCAAGGGGCCCGAGTGTCTGAAATTATAGGGAGAGGGACATTTTCGATGATTGAAGGACTTATTTGTCTTTTTATCGTGTTTTTACGTAAAGCTCATTATGTACGCCTAATACATATTATCCCCTCCCCTTTCCTTTTACACATCACTTCCCACTAATACCCCCGTCATTTATTTTTTTAGCCCTACATAATAATGATTTAAAACTAAGCTCAAAAATAAGAAAAGAAGTCAAAGGTTTAAAAGATTTCATCTATATAATATCTTCATCAAATTAGTTAAATATTAAATAATTTAAAATATGATTAAAAGAGATTGTCCTTTTTTATTGAATAATTTAAAGTTTAATTGAAAATAAAGATTGTAAAAAAAACTAATTGCTTTTTTTATAAGAACTTATTGATTTATAAAATTGACTGATTAACTAATTTATTGATTAGCTTTTAATAACATGAGTTATTAAAATAAATTGAATCAAAAAATTGAATGGTGTAATTTAAAATTTTTATAATTAAACTAACCTAATCGTTTGAATTTTTTAATCATTGCTAAATACTCTTGTTATGGAAAAATAAGTAATATCTATTTTCGATAATAAAAACCTATCAAATTCTTGACATGTAAAAAATTATGTGAATAAATCGTAAAAATAAAAATCAAGCATCTTTTTTATTAGCTTTGTTTTTTATTCAATTTTCAGAGTAACGCCTGAAATAAAATATTAAATTTGTAATCTTTAGACGCTAATAAATAAATCACAAAATGTGGGACCTCTCTGATGGTACGTAGAGTTGTATTGACTATATATATACCTTCTTCCCACCGACAGAACTATAATTATATCAAGTGCTACTCGTACATATTTCATGTATAGAAATTTATATCAACTGTATAAAATGTAAGGGTTTAATGGAATACTCTAATTATGTTTGACAAAGCCTTTTTTATTTGTGAGATTAAAACTAAATCAGATAGCTTATAAATCATACACAGTAATTCTTACCCACCAACCCAAAGTTAGTTAATTTTATAATAAAAGAGATCTCAGTTTATAATTAATCGAAAATGAAAACTTATTAAAATTTATAAGTACTAATTGAATTGAATATTTTATTTAATTTCAAATAAATCATCTTAAGGATGAATTATTACGTACATTTGAATATTTACTCATTTAGTTATAGATTCTATCAATATTAAAAGTTCCTACGCATAAATAACGTGGAATCAGCCAAGTCGCGTAACAGGTGGAGACAAAATATACAAAAGTTGTGAAATGCGAGGACAAGTTATATTCAAACCTCATAAAATCAATGTACTTTGTTTATATATATGAGTTAACAGTAAAGCAAGGAAAGATTCCCTAATGATCAGGCTTGTTTGATTATTCTCTAAATATAATGAAGAAGATAAACTAAGAAAGCCAAAAGGAAACAAATATCCATTAAATATGTAGTTAAAAACATGTATAGTTCGAGGAAAAGGCAAAATATTCCATGAATGTTCTGCTTGGTATAAACAGACAATTGATACCCATCAAAGAGCATCTTCAACTCTCTTTAAAAATTAACCAATTTAAGAAGGAGAAATTAATAAGAAAGTCCTTCGAGCCAACCCTAAAGAATAAGTCTTTCCATTTCGAATTAGGGTTTGTCTTGTTATAACACCATTATATGGTCTTTTCTTGACCTTACCAATGTCACACCATCGCAAATCCAACAAGATCACAATAATGTATCGAATTAGAACTCGAGAAAAGATACTTCAATCCCCCTTCCTCATCATGAACTCTTGAGCTTATCATATGCAAGCACATGAGCTGTTCCCTAGCAGTCAACCATTGTCTTCATCGTTTTTAACTTTTTAATTAATATCTTAATTAATGCCTCCATTATCGTCTTAGTTATCTTTAATATCGTCGTCCAGGACATTCTACAAACCCTCCTTCTAATAAGAAGATTATAAACTAATAAAAAGAGTAGGGCGAAAGGAAGGGGATAATGATGATGAGGTTACAGTTTACCTTGCATTGCATCCAGTCATAATTTTATGATTTCAAGTTGTAACTATAGCCTGTGGAATGGTGGCTACCAGAAGTGACTGCTTGGATCTTGGTTGCACATTCTTTGTTAGGGCACAATGGATGATTGGAATAGTGAGTTCAAAGTGTCCGAAAACGCGTTTCTAAAAATATGTAAGAACACGGTGTTCTAGGGTTTCAACTTACTACAAGTCCATACCCTCTTACTACTCCAGGGTTGCTAGTTGGGAGGATTCTGTCACTTGATTCTCTCAAAACTCAACGATAAAATTTTTTCCAGAGAAGTGGGTATGAGGCTTGATTCTCTCATAGGCTTTGAGTTTTTCTAAGATTTTAGACCGAACCAAAGTTGAACCAATCCTATGGTTTGCGGAATCATTGTCAAAGGATTGAAGCAAATAGTGATTCCCTTGGTATGCAGCTCAAGTCAACAGCTGAAGTCGCTTTTCTTAGACATTCCAACGAAAGTTATGAAGTTCGTGGAAGTTTCATTTGGCAATTGTCTAGGTCCCAACTTTGAATGTACGGAGTAAATTATTGGCCTACAACAGTTGGCATGAATGACGATGGATAAGCTCCGACCATAGGTAAGGTCGAACTAAGCTAGCCTTTTGTTGTCTACGTTCAATGCCTACACTAATGTGGTGAACTTTGCAGGATCCTCTTTGAATTTTAGGCTGATAGACACTTCAAGCTCAAGCACCCTGAAACTAGCCTTATTAAAGAATTACCTACTCCATGTTTATCCCCACAACGGAAAGAGGAAAACTATTGAGGCATTAATTAGATAAGGTCTAGTTATTGGTGGGGCCTCTATATACTGTGTTAATATCGTGACATTTGTCCATTCAATCCTTCCATAGGACCATGTCCTCAATGATTTTGCCCCTGTTAAGGTCAAATGTGATGACAAAAAGGGAAGTACGACTTATAGGCTGAGAAATCTTGCATGTTTCCCATCCAAGAGGGGGAGTTCCAATGCAGCAGTACATTTGCCAAAAAATTGCTAAAGTAGTCGGGACATGCCCGGTTAATTTGCAAGATCGAGCGTTAAGATTTTTTTTTGTATTTTTACAAAAAGCTATTTAAATCCTATGACCTTATGATCTTCATCTACATTAATCTTAATAAATCAAAGTCATATTATATCTAAGGATGTGTCACACTCTTCATGTCAATTACATGAAAACAGGTGAGAAGCTTCATAACAAAGAGAAAGTGGGAAAATCGCAGGAGAACCATACAAAGGTATCCAAAACGTACATCAATAACATAATATCAAGCAAAAGCTGTGATGCGGGACTCCTGATCCTAGTCGTTCACAGGTGGGGTACCCTGATGAAGATGAGAGGGAGAGAGAGGTGACGTTGAGCACCTCATGCAAGATTAAAAAACCCCTGACTGATCATCAACAATTGTGGACCATCCATCCACTGATTCATTCATTTTCAACAGGTTAAAAAAAAAGCCCATAATTATGCGCAAAGCTCAGTGCTGCTTCATAACTCGAGCGATTCTCAGTCCCAACATCGACCCTTTCACTTTACCTCCTCACTAGCCAACACAATGAAGTAACCAACCACCATTGCTTACTTTCCAACAAGTAGCCTTGTGGGTTGACATGTAATTTTTTATTCCTGGGTTCATTTCTCTGTTTGAGATGAAGGAAAATCGAGGGAAAAAAGAAAGTTGTGCTTAGCATTTTAATGGCATCATTAAGAATATATAGTGAATGTCGGCAAACCCTTTTTTAAACCGTTCTTAATTACACATGGCAGCCGTAATGTTCTTGCACCCCTCTGCCTCCATTTAATTAGCTAGTCTTATGATTTGGCCTAATCTTTGCCAAGCATCTGCATCGCCCACCATAGCTTTTTTTAAGTGTAAACAATACTTAGAATATTACAACTTATTTCTGCTCTGACTTTACGAGCATCACTTTTTAATATTAATTCAATGAACCAGTAAATGTGTCAGCTGTTGCTCGGACAAATCTCTGAGTAGCTGTTCACAACTGGTTTGGCCGATTTGGGTAACAATTTCACTTTTTCCCTTTCTAAACTTCCCATGCATGCAGTCATTTTTTTTTAATTCCAACTTTACTTTCAAATGTGCAAGCCATCGCTTTCTCCGACATTAAATTTGTAAAACAATATGTTAATGAATTAAATCATATGTATGTTTCAATTTCTCCCATATACTTAGCCATCATGGGTTTATTTATTTTTGAGAAAATAAAATGAAAAATGATGCTAGCTCGTAGAAGTGATTGAAGTAATGAAGCAAGTATTTTTTAAAAAATTTAATTAAAAAATAAAGATTTTGAATTTAATTTAATTTAAAATAAACAAATATTTACATCAATCTATTACTCAAAATTTAAGAAATAATAATTCAAAATCTAAGAAATTAAAGATGATATAATTTCCAACATCAAACGATAGATGCATTACTTGTGGTACGTTTATCCAATTACAACATAAGAAAAAGCCTAATGAAGGGGAAGATGTCCGGTGTCTGAAGGACCCACAAAACACCAAATTGGTGCGAACAATGAAGATATCAGTCGTAACGGTTCCAATGATTGCCCTATGAAGCATCAGCCGTTCAGTTGTCTTTCCTTCTTTTTTTTATATTCCAATCCTCAAAATTAAAAATTAATTCCACTACACGGGTGAGTCGACATGGGTGGGACCCAGCAACTAACCTCAGCCAACTGTAAATCCAACGTCACATCTTCGCCGTACTACCTCCACCTCAACTCTCTTGGCTGTCAGCGATTTATTGGTGGTCGGCCCGACTTCATCCTCTCTCCGTTGAATTCGCCCAACACAATTATTATGTTTTGAGTTTGACAACCAATTCATTTTCCTATATTTGCAAATAACCTCCCAACTCATTAATCGGTTACCCTTAACTTTCTTAGTAATTAGGTCTTATACTGTTTCAGAATGTCAGCTATTAGAGTGTGTATCAATGACTATATATCTATATTGAGCTATTAAACACTTTTAAAGGGATTTCTGAAAATATTTTAATAAATTAGACATTCATTTTATTAAATCTTGTTTTAGGATATATAGAAAAAGTAATTTTTTTTAGACTAACTAAAACTACAGAAGAAATGACTCGGAACTACTAAGTAAATTAAGCTAAACACGTTGTTTGAGAACACGGCAACTTGATGAGGTATATATTATTATACGATCATTTTCCAAGTTTTTTTTTCTTTTTGGTAACGGAGGTGTCCTAGCTTGAGATTGCTGGGGTCCAAATTTATTTTCTAAGTTTCTTCGGATAACATGAGGCTGGTTAGAGATACTGGGAATTCGCTAGTTCATTGCATTATGAGCTGCAGGGTCCTTTAATTAGTATCGAGAATGGGGTCTGGTCGAGATATGCAATCATCCAGTTGACGTCAAAGTACGCAAACAAGACGGTGACACTTGTATCATCTCTTCCAATTAAAGACCAGAAAATGAAAACAAATTATTGTTGCATCGCTGTCCACACGACTGGCCTCACTCTAATTCATGGTTTTGACTTGATGAAACTTCTCTTCTTTTGTTGTTTCTTCTTATCTTGGAAGGGATAAACAAATGGTGGAGATGCAATTCCATTCTTTACTTATCTATCCTTCTAAACTCTCCCAATGATATGAGGGTCGGTTTCTAATTCCTTTCATCGAACCACAGTGTGTGGATTTCATTAGGTTTTTGTGACATCGACTTCTTCAACCTTGACATGATTACTCCCAAACGCACGTAAGGGCAAGCAAATCCCTATTCTTGAGTGTGGTGGTCTCTTTCAAAACATGATAATTTTTGGTCGTAAAATATCAAACTTTTAAATATTAAGAAGGAAAAAAATCTTAATTTTTGTCATTTAATAAATCAAAAAGTTTACAAATGATCAAACATAAAATTACTAATCTTATTAACCACGGAGACATAATTAAAGAGATAAATGATTTGTTGGCTTTAAAATTTATCAAGGAAATGTTTTGATAAGAATGTAAAGATCCCTAAAATAGTATAATTTCATTGATAGGCTAACACACTTTTTTAATATATTTACAACGGACCTTATAGATGTAAGATTGAGTATTATTGTATCTCTCCAAATTTTATATTTTAGAGAGATTTTTACTAAATGTTGTTACTGTTGTAGTAAATTCAAACAATTTATAACAAGACTTTGATTTGAAGGATATAAGAGTATAATTTTTTCATAGTACATGCATATAAGCGTTAGTGGACTTAATTATGTTGTCTTTCTAACATCTCGATCAGTGACTAAAAGTTTCAGTAAGGAATGAACTTAAGTTTGAATATGAAGAGTTTTAGTGATGAGACGTTAGTGAATGCATAAAGCAGAAAAAGATAACGCAATTTGAAGATACTACAACTAATCAACTTGTCGTTCGAAATCTGGGAGAAGCTAACCATATATACTTGAGATGTCATTGAACATAAGAAAATCTCAGACTTAATTACAAATTTTATCCATTCATCTCTTTGTGAAAAGGGATGTGATCATGCACCCAATTGACAAGAAATATCAACCATACACTTTAGAGATAATGGGATTAGACATTGTGCTTGGTCCTCAGTAAATTCGCTAATAATTTCCTAGTTGCTATTGGACAATGATGAAATGATAGGAGCTTGGAACTTGATGTTAACGGACCAAGATTAACACACCTCTATCATCCTATGTCCCACTCGCAGCACTTCACGTTCCTTCCTCCTAGACTAAGCAAAAGCCCATCTTCCAAGGTCTATTCAACTCGACAAGGCAGCTTAATTAATGTATCCCACATTTTATTACAATTAGATAATGCAACATTAGCACATCCACTTGTCTTTTGTACTCTAATTAAACCTTTAATGAACTCTTGTTATCTTTAATCATTCCAATATGGAAACAACAATCCCGAGTGGTCCTTTTCGTTATTTGATAATGCTTACCTCATCTTCGTCACATTATCTCAATACTCCCAATGATTAGTACAAGCACCATAAAGGTACTTTTTATATATGTCATTTTTAATTTGATCGAATTCAATTAATATTATTAAGATAATTTGAATTAAAATATATTTAAATGAATTAAGTTTAATCTTGTATATTCTAATTTAAAATCTAAATTATTAATTTAAAATTTACAAATTCTAAATTAAAGTATACGTATTTTAATATTAGAAGATAATTTTAGAATAAGAGAATATGTTTAAAAATGATGATTTGCCTTACCCAAATCTATTTTTAATTAGACGATGAAATGCCACTTGACTTGGAATAATCACTTGTTGCTTGTAAACTAGTGTGGGATGAGAGTCTCACTTTCATCACAAGTTACATCACTGATACAAAATTTAGCCGATAATTAGGCATGTAATGAGGCATAATGATATGTATTTGTTGAGATTTTGGTAGGGCAATTCAATGAGTCTTAATCAAACTAATAATTCTTTCACACTTCACGTCATGGAAGATGTCTTTAACAGATTTTTATGGCTCATGTCATTGTATACATTCTTAAAAATACCTAGATTGAGGCTGCTTAATTAATTAATTAATTAATTATCTTCCATTATTCTATTGAAATTCCATGTGGGGATAAATGGGAACATGATTTTTTTAATAATTAAACTATTTTCTAACAAAATCCCCCTTTTTGTTATATTATAATCCCAATATAATATTTTATATAACAATCAATTGTGTTTATTAAAAATATATAAAAGTAAAATTTTGTCCCCCTTCTTTATAATGATATGAGTTTATAAAGATTAATTATAATTTTCTATCAATTAGTTACACTTACATCAGCAAAAATAATATTTTGATATGATTTTTACGATTTTTGAAAGATTAATTACTAATTTGAAATTTTTAAGAATTTATATTAAGTTAAAATTTCAAAATTTTAGATACTTTTTGGATTTGTTACTATTCAGAAGAAGGTTTCAATGGACCGAATTGAATAAAGTTACTAACTGAGGGAGAAGTAAAATTTCTCGTAGTAAATGAAATCTCTTACCACTTAACTGAAATTTTATTTACTTATTTTCTTCGAAACATAAAAAACTTATATTTATAACAACCAAGGACAGCACATTAAGGGGGTGTTTGTTTCTATTTTTATTTTTGATTTTCTATTTTTGTTTTCAAATTCAGTAAAAAATTTTGTTTGTTTGAGTTTTTAATTTTTACTTTTGGTTTTGGTTTTGGATTCTTTTAGTTTTCAAACATTATAAAAACCATAAAATGTGATTTTTGTTTCCTTTTTTTTCATAATCTAATTTACTATCAATTAAATATATATTATTTAATTATTTAATTTTTAATAAAAATTATGAATAATTTAATTCAAGATTATATTTATATATTTAATAAATTAAAATCAATTATCTATAAAATTATGATTAATTTTATTTAATTTAATTTCTATAATTAAATTTAAAATATATAAATATTCAAATAAAATTTGATTTAATATATTTCAAATAAATATTAATTTATAAATAAAATATTAAATATTAAATTATTTATCTTATCAAAATATCATAATTTTATTAATAAATTGATAATAAATATTATATAAAAGATTAAATAAATTTATTTAATTAAAAATAATTTATCTTTAAGTTTTATCTAAAACGCAATTATTATCGGTGATAAAAATACAACTACATTAACATTAATAGGTAAACATATTTTTGTTTTTATTTAAAAAAATAGAAACAAAAACTAAAACTACAATAAAAACTTAGAAATAGAACCAAACAGCTACGTGGTAAAATCCAAAAGTGAACTAAAAGACTTTGGACCATTGTTACCTAACTCAAGTGGTCTTAGCAATTTCTACTTTGAAAGGCCCAAGCATAAAAAGCCTGCAACTCCATGAAAATATACTCATTATACGCACGATTAGAAGTTAAAACCAATATAAAATTAGAAAAGAAAAAATTAAATCCCCTCTTCGTGACCCCACTGGCCACTACCACACCACTCTCTTCTTCGTTCTATTCCACTGCACACCCAAAACTGTCTACCTTCTCCGATTAGGAAGTTATACTAGATTGAGGTAAGAATGGCACTGATCTGTAACGGTGAAGAAGAAGAACCAGAAGACTACTCCCCCACATTGTCCGAAAAGCTCTCAAGACTCGTTCTACAAGATCAACTTAAAGAGCAAGAACAGCATGAAGAAGCGCGTTTAACGGTCAATCCCGTTCAAGAAGGAACGTCCACGGAGGAGTGTACTACGCCGACTTCAAAGGAGCATAGAATTCCCGATTTCATGACGTGTCCTCCGGCGCCTAGGAAACGGAAAGTCATGCTCCCTGAGAAAGATAACGGCGCAAAGAAGTTTAACGTCCTGAACGTTCAGCTGTTCAAGTCACCGGAGCTTGATGCCGTCTTCGATAACGAACGAGCGTGTCCCAATAACGGAGAAGACGCTGCCGGCGAATGAAGTCGTGTTCACTTCTGGAAGTTTGGAATGTAAATGGTAGGTTTGGTACATACTATAATTGGGTTTGGCCTGGATAGTGACGGAAATGAATGCTCTTTACTAGTTCCTTTTTCTTTAACTGACGAAAGCATGAGTAGCCCAAAATGGTAACTGTTTGGTAGACTAAATTAGGAATGTATAATTCTTCTGCCAATATTAGCAATTGTTATAATTGGTCTGATGCAACTGTTGTTTGGTTTGAGCAGCCACTTACTCTCAATAAATAATTTACGAGTTTGTGAACTTTATTCCGTAAAATTAAACTGTAATTTTATGTTAGTATATATACTATTACATTTAGGACATTGTAATGATAATTTTCATCAATTTAGTATTCCACGAATGGATTTTGGATGTTTGAAGTCATTCAAATCATAGCAAAATAATGTTTAAGCAAGAATAATATTTAGTATAAATCTCACTACTGTCACACAACGTCTGAAAGTTCAGTAGCAGCATAATCAAACAAAAAACTCAAAAGCCTTAGAGATTCCAGCACAACCTGTCAATACATAGATATACAGCAAGAGCCAGATTAGTTGTTGTCGGATTTGTTATGACAGATAGCAGATGTGATTACCAGTCCAGCTTTAATTTGGCGTTATGAATTGCCTCTCCACATTCTTTCATAACCTCTTCTCTCATTCTGACTTGCCATTCTTGATGCTTACACAACAAGAACATATATCGTCCAAGTTAATAAGTTGGAGGTGTTAGAAAACCAGAATCAAGAATAACAATACATGATAAGGAATACAGATACTTACTTGTTGAAGACATGATCAACAAATTATGAAAACACCACTCAAGCGTTCGGTGATGGCTAAGGCTTCCACAGCAAACCCACTCTCTTTTGTAATTACAATTATCAATGGGACAAACCGTAAAGATACTATATGTATGTATATATAGGGAGTACTGTGGGGACCTAGCTACTGATATTAACCCGAGGCCTGCCCATCATGGGCCTTAGGGTTAGACCTACACCATTAATCACACTAACTATATAAA
>JANVCQ010000009.1:23726757-23741809 GCA_025531925.1 Erythroxylum plowmanianum | reverse complement strand
AAGTCTACTCTAGAAGGGCAAGGAAAATGGTAACCAAGTAAAGTTACTCCATTCTGTTGAGGGCAGGGGCTAGTAGTTGTATGACGTGCATGAGAGAGGGTGTGAGGGGTGAGTTAGTTACAGTACTGATGTAAGTAGCAGAGGAAGAATAAAGAATGTAATGATTAGGCAGGGGAGGGGATATTTTTCAAAGAAGATTCTGGTGAGCCTTAGGCTAGGAGAGACCAGCACTCTCGAAGTTGTCTGCAAATTACCTTGTAACTTGGCAAAATTTGAGTTACACATTGATAATATTCAATGAAAAATCTCTCAGTTATTGAGAGTTCTATCATTTTCCTACTAAGTTACATGAGTTAGAACACATGTTAAGTATAACATAGGTAACTATGACACAATATGCTTTTAGGGATGGCAAAAGAGTCGGCTTTGACCCGAAGTCAACAACCCAGGTCCGGATTGACCGGCCCTTAGGACCTTATTTGGCACTTGGATTTTGCTGTAGCTCAAGCTCCTCTCTTCTCTTCAAACCATTATCTTCCTTCTCAAAGTTAGTTATATTGGAAGCCATTTTACAGGGATCCCTTGCATTAGCTTTGTAACTACGATAATAGCTTTTAGCATACAACCCCATAAGCTTCTCAACTAGATGTCTCATTAAATTTCTGCAAAGAATAAGCCATTTGCTGATAAATTGCATTTCCTCGAATATAACTTTTTTCATCTCCCATTTGGCCCTTGTTGGGAAATTGGGTTGGGATCTGATTCCGATCATAGCGAAATAATTACGAAACTTTTTTGCAATCAAACCAAGATCTCTTTGATTCTATAAAATGATTACATAAATCATAATAAAGTGGAAACATAATTCATACCTTATTCTAAAGCTTGATCTTAATCTTGTCGTATCCCTCAAACTATTTTTAAAACCATTATGGCTTAACTACTATAGTCACACAAATGTCTGGCCTCTAATAACATCTACAAAATGGGTTGAGAGAACTCTGTAACTCTTACAGAGAGGGTTAAGCAAGAAGTGCTAGCTCCATCGAGCTTAAGTCTATTTATAATAAGCTTTGAAAGTTTTAATAATTTAATTGAGATTAAATTCTAATTAAATACCAATTATGCCCAATAAGATTCAATATCTTTTATTGATCCTTATTTATTAAATATCTCATATTTAATCTTAAAGTTTCTCCAACTTTACAATTAAGTCCAACTTGGTTAAATTAACTTTGCTCTCTGTATCTTATTCTATATGTGAGACTTATTAGGTTTCCAAATATGTAGGAAATAATTATAAATTATAATTCTATTCATAATTATAATTAGATAAATTAAAAATCCTTTCAATTTATCTTTAATTCTCCAATTAAATAATTTATAATCATAAATCAATATTGGTGTCTAGTAAAACGTCATAACCAGCCAAATATTTAGGAATGTCAAAGTAGTTTTGACTAACCTTTTCATGCATGATTTTTCTCATATAATTATTTCCTTTCATCATAAAGGGTTTCGATTAGATATAGAGTATAGAATTAATGTCTACTCTATTTTGAGTGTAATCATATTAGTTCTTCGCCATTAGCTATCGATTGAATTAATGACATTTGTAAGCTATTTACAAAACATCATTCCACCTTGGCCAAGAATTTTCCATCAATACTAATCGAGAACAACGAAACATTCTCCATAATTACTTTAGGGTGATAAATCCTATCTTGATCAATCAACCACCTCTATATAGTTCATGCTAGATCCAATGACTATCGATTAAATGACCCATTATTAAAATAGATCATAAGTGGTATCAAAATATAGAAATCTTCATACAAGATAACTTTTAATGCGGAGCCCCAAAGCTAAAGAACCAAAACTCCCTTAAACACACACTTTAGATAGAACATGAACAAGAAGAAATCCCCAACCTTAATGAACCACCAATCAATTATATGAAAGGAAGCACATATAATAAGGTTGATTTGAAAACAAGAATAGAAATTCGCCACAAGTGATTGTCTTGATAAGGATTATATTCTTGATGCAATAGAAGAAGACAAAAAAAATCCTCCTTTTTTGAATTTGTTATTCATCCAATCTAACTCTTAACAATGTTTATTATGGTGTATTTATACTCCTTGCAAAGAAAGAAATTCTAACTACGTAAAAAACCTTTAAACATAGGCCTTTCACCAAAATAATTAAAGCCTAAACTAATATTTCTAAAATATAACCTATAAAACTACGAGATTTAAACAAGCCCAATGATTAGTGAAATATTTATTTTCTTCCAATGCTCAATCGTAGTTTCAAAAGGTGGAAGCAATTGTAAACCAAGATTCATTTTATTGATAACTCTTATTTTATTATTTAGTTTATTTTCTTAGTTATAAAATTCCATACTATTTTCACCCCCCAATTTGTTGAAATTTCTTTCATAACAATTGGCTTACTAGAATTCCTTATGGGATCAACTTATACTTCTTATGTTTGTTAATTGCAAGAATTTAGGAATTAATTCAAGGTACATATGACAATTGCACCAGTTATGACCTATGTTCCTCTTATCTATGAAAGAACCTTAGCTTGGATTAATAAGAGAATCCATTTCTTTCATTACAATGGCAAGCATCTTTGAGATGAGTTTATAATGCACACTGTAATAGGTAATTTGACTAAAATATCTTTAAGGTAAAAGGATTGGTGTACCTGACACTGACAGTTAGACAAATGAAGGTTTTGTTAGTCTATTTGAGCAACTTTCCCTTAGAGGAAATTCTAGTATGGCTGAAGTAACTAAATCCCACAAAATCCCCAAGATTTATGAAATAAAATAGCATTTAGATAATTAGGACCATATCCTTTAGTAATATTAAGACCAACTACTGCTGTTTGTACATTTTTTTGTTATAAAAAGCTGTGATAAGTGACTTTGATTGTTTCTAATTGATAGAGGTAGGAATAAAAGGGCTTATTATAAAGAGAAGAAGATGTTATTTATTCATATAGAGCTTTTAAAATAGCTCTAAGAAGGAGCTTTCAGCTAATCTTGGCCAAATCATGAGTCGCCTAAATCATCATCTAATAAGCTAATCCTATTAGTGTTCCTTCCATCAATAATTAGTATTCCTTCCATCAATAAGGCACTATAAAAGAATTTATTGTTTCATTCTCTTTTTTGAGCCACTAAACCTATGATTTCTATTTTAACAAGGAGTTGTGATTTTTAAGTGCTTCAATTTTATTCTGCAATGTTCTCTTTATTTTTAGCATCTTATTCCTTATAGTCTATTTTAGTTCTTCTAGAGAAAATTTAAGATCATATTAAGTATTTCAAACTACTACTTTTGAATTATTGAATTTTCTCCTATTAAGCCATATCAGCTCTTCTTTAATGGCATTCTTTTTTTCTTTGCACTTACAAGCTTTAACTTCAACTACTACTCTAACCAAACCTTTAGCCACTGCATCTTCATACCCATCTAACCCTAGTAGGAAACTATTAAATACAAAAGTTGATCTTTTAGCACCACAAGTATTAAAGGGGTATACCTCAATAGGTGAGTGATTTAAGCATATTAGGGTCTTAAACTATGATATTGTTGCGAAGGTAGTCACTCAAATGGAGTTAACTAGTGCTCTATTTAATTTTCTTCTAAGGAGCAATTGACACTTTAATTGTTACACCAAGAGAATTTATACCATTAAGGGTGAGCTCTTTCTAGTTGGTGCAATTCTTGAGATCTTTATTGATGTGCTTCTTAAATTTGTTGAGCCTACCTATTTTATTAGAGTGGATAGTGTTATTAAAGTTACCAAGCACTTGTCAACTATTATAAGTGAATTTTTTTGTCAAAGAAGAGAGGCTCTTCACAAGTTTTCTCCTATAATCAACATGATTGAATGCATTCACAAAAGTGATGCTCATCTAAATATTGATGGGTATGAAGGTTAATTGGAGATGAATGAACTAGTTTGTAAAGTGCCTTTGGTTAAGAATAATATCTTTAAGATCATATGTTACCAATGTCCTACCATTATAGTAGGTTTGATAGTTATTTATGGCCTTCCATTCTTTATGCAAAAACTTATTTTCTTCATTATTCTTAGTGGATTTTATTTTGTTCTTTAGTAGACTAATTAAAAATGACTTCATGATAGCAACAATCACCAATTTTTTTAAGGGATAATTAGAGTCCCTTATATTCCATGTAGGTATGGACATTAAGTTAAGGATGATTGTCTCTCAAAAACCCTTTCTTAGGTTTTCTTTTAGATTTATTTCTAACGATGGTAACAAAACTTTAATTTGAAATGATAGTTGTGTTGGGAAATTGAGTCGGGATCTAATTTAGACTTCAGTGGAATAATTACAAATCTTTTTCATATTTTGATTCCTAAAAATCAAGATCACCTTAATTCTCTAAAATGATTAACGCATAATCATAATAAAGCCTAAATCTAAATTTGTACCTTATTCTAAAGCTTGATCTTTATCTTGTCATATCCCTCAAACAGTTTCTGAAATCAATCCGTTTTAACCATCGTAGCTGCATAAATGTTCGACCTCTAAAGATATCTACAAAAGGAGTTGAAAAAACTCTGTAACTGTTACACAGAGGATTAAGCAAAAGGTGCTAGCTTTATAGAGCTTGAATATATTTATAATAAGCTTTGGACATTTAGTAATTTCATTAAAATTAAATTCTAATTTCAATTAAACTTTAATTAGAATTACGAATAGTTCTTATTAAATATCAATTATGCTCAAATAAGATTTAATATCTTGCTTATTTATTAAATATCTCATATTTAATCATTAAATTTCACAAATGTTATAATCAAGTCTAACTTGATTAAATTAACTTTGATCTCTTTAACCAAATCTATATATGAGACTCATTAGGTTCCCAAATATGTTGACAATGATTATAAATTATAATTTTAATTCAAAATTAAAATTAAATAAATTAAAATTTATAATCATAGATCAAGATTGACGTCTAGCAATGCATTATAACTATCCAAATATTTAGGATTGTCAAGTAGTTTTGCTAACCGCTCTGTGCATGATTTTTTTATAATTTAATTCTTTTGTCATACAATATTCTGATTAGAGTGTTAGGCAAGATTAATCCTGCTTGAGGAGGCCAAAATAAGTGTACAAAGAGTTGGAGTTAAGAAGGTTTAAGGCTAAAGAAAGAAATGTAAGGCAAGGAAAAGCTAAAGAGAATGCAAGGACATCAGTAAGGGAAGAAGTGAGAAGATATCTCTCCACTAATCCTTAATTTTGACTTATAATATTCTTGTTATGTATAAATTTTGAATTAATTTAATTCTTATTTAAAATTATCATCATCATCAACTCTCAGTTAAAGTCCCATTGAGGCACGGGATTTGGAAAGGTCCGATAGTATATAGCCTTATCCCAACATAGTAGGTAGGTTGTTTCCAATAAACTTACATGCAATGTGTCATGTATTAATTCTTATTTAAAATAAATAATGCAAATAATAATTCTATAAAATATTCTTAATACATTCAAAATAGACTAGTCTAACAGTTTCAGTAATTTTTTTTATTAAAATCATTTTTAAAGAAATAAGAAGTATAATTTTAGCAACGAAGGTAAATATTTTAATGCGAGAGCTAGGATAACTAATTGCTACATTATCATGACATAGAGAGCTACCCTTATATAGACATTTCTATTGCCTTTCCTCTGAAGTAATTTCATGGTAAAGGTGTAAATCTAGAGAAATATAAAATGTTTGAAATTTTGAATGTTCTTCATACACGATCTGTTTACAAAGATGCTATATATACATGACTAAAGACAAGAAAATAGATATAAGATTGCATGAAATGAGAAAGACAACAAATATGGGAAGCTTGGAATGTCAAGAAGCTGTTAGAGGCAAATATGAGAAGATGTTGAGATGTTGAGATGGAGATCTGCAAGGAGTGGAAATGTGGAAATGATATATTTCCATATTTTCGTTAATACCCTCCCTCAAACTAATGCTACGTGTCACGGAGCATAAGTTTGGATACTAAAAAATTGTGACGGTTCTATGACATAGCCTTGGTAAGGAGGTCGGTAAGTTGTTCATGTGTAGAAATATAGGATAATTGGATAATTTGTTCTTCATCCTGTTCACGAATGTAGTGGCAATCAACCTCGATGTGTATAGTATTTTCATGGTGCACGAGATTGGTGGTGATTTGAATGGCGCTTGTGTTATCACAGTGAAGAATAGTGGATTGTAAGAGAGGTTGATTTAATTCTCCTAATAAGCAACAAATCCACACAATTTTGGAACAAGCTACAGACATTGCTCGATATTTGGCCTCAGTTGAAGATTTTGATACTTTTGTTTGTTTCTTGCATTTCCAATCAATGAGAGAAGTATCTAGAAGCATGCACTATCCTGTGGTAGATCGACGAGTTGATGAACAACCTGCCTAATCAGCATCAGTATAGCCGGATAATATCATGAAAGAAGAGGACGAGAAGAAGAGTCCGCGGTTGATGGTGGTTCATATGTAGCGAATGAGGCAGAGAGCGGCACTATAGTAATATTGGCAAGGTTTATTGACTAACTAGCTAAGGACTTGGATTGGATATGCAATGCCAGGCTGAGTCATGATCAAATAAATAAGACTTCCAATAAGTCTTCAATATAAAGTGGCATCAGGCATGGGTGTACCATCTTCTATATGGAACTTAATATTTTGCTGAATTGGATTATATGCCATCTTATCATCACTTATAGGGGTGAGTTTGATAAGTTCTTCAGCGTACTTCTTTTGAGATAGCTTGATTCCATCCTGCAAATAACATACTTCCAAACCCAAAAAATATGTTAGTAGTCCAAGGTCTTTCATTTTGAAAGATGTATTTAGTAAAGTTTTAAGATGAAAAATTTCATCTGTATTACTACCAGTTATAATAATGTCATCAACGTAAATAAGCAAAATAGTGATACCATATTTAGATGGTCTAAAGAACATGAAGTAGTCACATTTACTTTGTTGGAATCCAGCCTGAATAATAGTTTTTCGGAATGTTTCAATCTAGGCCCATGGAGTCTGATTTAGGTCGTATAAGGACTTATGGAGGCGATATACCAGATTTGGATTCGACGGAGTGAATCTGGGAGGTGGTTTCATATAAACCACTTCTTGCAAGTCACTATAAAGGAAGGCATTCTTGACATCCATCTGGTGAAGTTTCCACCCCTGCCTTGCCGCAATAGACAAAATTATTCGGACAATTGGTGTTTTAGCAACTGGGGCAAAGGTTTCATCATAATCCAGGCCATACTCTTGCTTGTAGCCTTGAGCTACCAATCTTGCCTTATATCGATCAAGAGTGCCATCAGCGTTGTATTTTATTGTGTATATCCATTTACTGCCAATCAAGGAGGTATCTGGAGGTTTTGTTTGGAGGCTCCAAGTCATGTTTTCTTCAAGTGCAGCCATCTCGTCTTTCATAGCTTTACGCCAGCATTCATGTTCATTTGCCTGTTTAAAAGAAGTGTAATTGTTGGCAAGGTAGTTACTAAGGCATAAAATTTACCATATTCTCCTGAGGAGTATCTGTAACAAGCTGGAGGATCTACATGACATTGAGAGTGTCGAATCGGGATGGGATCTTGGATGGTTCCTATCAAGTTAGTACTTGGTGCAATAATGGAAGAAATCATACCATCACTAGTATTAATTGGAGGCGGAGACGGTGGTGGTGCAATGGGCGTAGTATTATCATGTTCAAAGAAGGTAGGTAGTAGACAAAAGAGAGTTTGCGAGTCATCTTTTGAAATCAAATAATAAAAATTTTGTTCAAAAAATATGACATGTCGAGACACACGAACAAAATGTTTAATAGGGCCATAGCAAAGGTAACATTTTTGCGTATCATTAAAACCTAAGAAAATACATTTTTTAGCTTTGACATAAAGTTTATCTTGTTTGTGACGTTGGAGATGGACAAAACAAATGCAGTCAAAAACACGTAAATGATCATACTTTGGTTTCTTTGAAAAAAGTTTAAAAAAAAGGAGAATCATTATTATTAACGGTTGTCACTTGTCTATTTATTAAGTAAACATAGATTCGAAGTGCTTCAACCCAAAAGATATGAGGCATGTGTGTCGTGTTTAATAAAGCAAGGGCAGTCTCAAGGATATGTTGGCTCTTCTGTTCAACCACCCCATTTTGTTTGGGAGTGTACGGACAAGCAGTTTGAGAAATAGTTCCATTTTGTCAAAAAAAATTGTTGAATGTCGTCACTTATATACTCACCACCATTGTCCGATCTAAAAATTTTTATTTTTGTTTGAAATTGCATTGCTATATAGGCAAAAATTCTTTTATAAAACGTCCTACCTCATATTTATGATAAAGAAAAAATATCCATGTGTATTGTGATGCATGGTCTATAAAAAGTAAAAAATATTTAAATCCAATGCGAGACAATATAGGGGATGGACTCCAAATGTCGCTATGAATTAAATCAAACGGTTTGAAATATTCGATATTAGTTACAGAAAATGACAATTTATGACTTTTCGAAAGAGCACAATTTTCACAAGATATAGATTTAAATGTACTAAAATGTGGTAGAAAATGCAAGCAAGTTTTAAGCATAAAAGAGAGCCTTTTGGCATAAGGGTGCCCAAGGCGTAAATGCCATAAATTTAATAAATCCTTTGAATGTCCAATGTCTCTATCAGAAGCAGTAAGAAAGCATTTAAAGGATTGAGGTATTATGAACTGTAATAAGAATAAGTATCCGATTTTACTCCCCATTGCCACCATTCTCCTTGTCCTCATATTCTGCACAATGCAACCATCGAGAGAGAATGCTACAATGCAATTATGTTCAACTAATTGCCCAATAGAAATTAAAGTTGTAAGTTTCGGCACATATAAAACATTTGACAATAATTTTGCTGAACCGATTCCCATAACAGGAAGACTATAGTCATTGGCCGTAATAACCTGTTGTTGAGAAGTTATAGGAATCATATTGCTCATGGATTCAATATCACCAGTCATATGGTTAGAGCATACTGAGTCTATAAACCAAGTAGAAGTATTATTATTAATTTTATTACCTGGGTATTGAGAGGTTAATGAATTTAGTGCAGTTGCTACTGACTCCTGAATCAATTTCGTAAGTGAGGTGGGATTAAAATTGGCTATGGGAGTGTGTGCTGAAGAGGCCATATGTTGCTCGACTGTGGGTTGGGCCTATATTTGAAGAAAAGAAGTAGCAGCATATGGTTTATGCGTATCATTCTGTTGATGCAAATCAAAAGTTGAAACAGCTTGCATGTATAATTGATGTGCAAGAGTAGCATGAGCAGTAGTCTGGTGCGGCTGAGGAGTGGCAGAAAATACACCAGGACGGCCACGTTGGGTAGGAAGGCGGAGGCAGTCAGGAAGTATATGTCCTGATTTCTTACAATACACACAAAATTTTTTTCGACAATGTGAAGCTATATGCCCCTCATCATTACATTCATAACATCTTTTGATTTGAGAAGTGTTTCAAAAGTTACATCGGCTAAAATATAGAGCCGTTTCAATAGAGGATCCACCATTAATAGAAGTTTGGGTTTGTAGACGAGTTTCCTCTCGAATGAGTTCACCGGGAACCACCTCTATTTTAGATAGGGATTCACGGTTAAGGAGATTGACTTGGATGGATTCCTATTCCGAGCGAAGCTTCATAAGCATTTGAGCCATATGATTTTTCTGTCATTCGCATAAGATTTCTTGATAGTGTTGGTTGATATGTTATCTCCCATTCTTTGATCCTGTTCAGACCATAGAGAAATTAATCTAGAATAAAAAGTGCGAACATCTTTGTCACCTTGTATATATTCAGATAGGTCTCTTTCAATTTGAAAATTGCAGGCATGGTTCCATTATTGGTAGATCATCCGAAGGTGTTTCCACATGTCAGAGACCCAAAGGAAAGGTCGAAGACTCAAAGCGATATCAGATGTGATGCTATTAAGAAGCCACGAATAACCCGAGCGTTGTTGGATTTCCAGATAGCAAGTTCTTTGGCATCAGTAGGTGCTATTGTCACACCTATTAGGACTCTCGAATGGCCTTTTCCTTCTATGAACATCCAAAAGTGGAACTCTCATAAAGAGTAGTTAGTTCCGTCAAAACGTGTAGCCAATACGTCATGAGTCCTGTGATCGTCGAGAGTCTCCAATCTGATTTTGGATGTGATCGAAATCACTACAAAACAAATAACTAAGTAACACAGAAAATCCAGTCATCTAATTAGCAAGGCTCTGATACCATGTAAATCTAGAGAAATATAAAATGTTGTTTGAATTTTTGAATGTTCTTCATAAACGATATGTTTACAAAGATGCTATATATACATAACTAAAGATAAGGAAATAGATACAAGATTGCATGAAATGAGGAAGATAACAAATATGGGAAGCTTAGAATGGCAAGATGTCATTGGAGGCAAATATGAGAAGATGTTGAGATGCTGAGATGGAGATCTGAAAGGAGTGGAAATGTGGAAATGATATATTTCCATATTTCCGTTAATAAAAAGTGCCTACAAAAATTAATTAAAAAACTATAACCTTATGTTTTGCCAAGTCATCTGGGATGTGCATTTTCCTACTTCCTTTATAAATCAATTTTCTTACTGTTTTGTTTCTTAATCTTCTGGTATTTCATCTAGAAAAATAATTTTCTTTTATGTCATTTTGATATCCAATTATTGTTTTGCACGAGGTCAAAAGGTTCCATTTGCATTTCTAATATTTCACAAAGGATGTAACTTAATTCATATTTTTATACAATAAAAATAACAATACTTAGAATAAATTCTATTGACACTTAGGCCTGTGAAGGTCCATTAATATATAACCTTATCCTTAACTAGTTGAGAGATTATTTTCAAATGTTCCACAAAAAGAAGATGATGATCAAGAAAATAAATAAATAAATAAAATTAAAATAACAATAATAACTAAATACTTAGTACATAAAATATAAAACAAGTGATAAACTAAATAATTAGAATAAATAAATATAATAATAATAATAATAATAATAATAATAATAATAATAATAATAATAATAATAATATCATGTTTTTTATGTGGTATTGATTCTATTTTTAACTTTATAAAACTAATATTCATTATATATTCAAGCTTATCAAAATTAGGATTATTTGATATTTGGGACATTATCCCAACTAAATTGGTTATCATATACACAATAAGAGTATTATCGACTTGTTGACATTGAATTTGTAAATAAATAAAATTAAAAATTAATTTTCATAATTATTTAATTTTCGATAACAAACAATATGATAAAATAATTAAACTAAAACAATGGTCATATTATTTGGTCGGAATCAAAGAAGGTTGAGCATTCTTGATATAAATGACATGATGAATCTATGGTTTCTCGTTTGCCAAAATTGAGTATCCTCTCTATGTTGATTTGAATTCAATTTTTTTTATATTTGCCCAAGTAGCTTCTAAACTCAACCCAAATGATTGAAGCACGTAGGTGACTTGGAAAACATATCTTTGACTAGATATGATGGGTTTACAATGTAAGACATTTATGGATCGAATGATTTGTTCGTACATGTATCCATGATTGTTTTGTTTTGTAAGATATTGGTTTATTCCCTTTCTGCTTCCTTTCTTTTATGTGGTTCTTCAATGGTTTAGAATAATTGAGATTACTCTCCATAAGTTTTGTTTCTAAAACTTAAATACTCATCACCAACCATCATGATGGTTCATTGTTGGAAGAGAAAGGGAAAGGGTCTTCGACTCGTTTGAGATCCATTCTGTAATACCTAATAACCATTATCTTGGGTGCTTTTCTTGGGACTCGAACTATAAGTCACATGGGACATAAAATAGTCTAACAATCTCCCACTTGGCCCATGTTACAACTTGGTGATCCAATAATAAAACTTTAAGTGCACACAATATATAGAATCAATCAAGTCATCCTTAATTGAATTAAGCTGATGGGATCATGGTGGTCACAAGTTATACAACCTGATTCCATACATTTATCACAAAATTAACTTAACTCAACAAACTTTAAGTGGATACTTCGATAATTGTTATCTCACAAATAATAATTTTTGTATACAACATAATATGGATAACCAGTAAGCGAGCAAAAACATATGACTGTAATTGAATTCATAAGTATCATAACAATTCAAGCAAGACAATGGTATGTATATATATATGTTTGAATACTATGCTAACAAGGACTTATCTATAAGGTCCATCCATTCAACATGACTAATAAATGTTTTGGGCGGTAAGCCTTTCGTTAATGGATCCGCTATAATGAGATCGATACTAATATAATCAATTAGCATGTTATGTTTTTGCACTTCATCTTTCACAGACAAATACTTCAAATCTATGTGTTTCGCACCCTTTGAATATTTTTTATTCTTAGAGAAGAATACGACTGCGGAGTTATCACAATAAATTCTTAACGATTTGGTAATACTATCGATAAGACTAAGACTTAAGATAAAGTTACGCAACCACAATCCATGAACCATGGCGTCAAAGCATGCCACAAATTTAGCCTCCACAGTGGAAGTAGCAATGACGGACTGTTTTCTACTTTTTCACGAAACTGCTCCTCCAACTAATAGGAACATGTAACCGAATGTAGATTTCCGTGGGTCTACACAATCGACATAGTCTGAATCCGAGTAACCTATCACTTTAAGATGGGTTGATTTTCTATATGTGAGCATATAGTCCTTTGTGCCTTGTAAGTATCTAAGGGCTTCCTTTGTAGCTTTCTAGTGGTCCTGTCCAGGATTACTTTGATATCGTCCTAGCATTCCAACAGCAAAACTGATATCTGGCCTAGTGCATGTTTGAGCATACATTGAGCTCCTAACTACTGACACATAAGGAATAAACTCCATGTCTTTACATTCCAAATCGTTTCGTGGACATTGCAATAGACTAAATTTGTCCCCTTTCTGAATTGGAACTATCCCTACGGAGTATTTTTCCATTTGAAATCTTTCTAATACTTTCTCGATATAACCTTTCTGAGAAAATCCTAACAATCCTTGTGATCTATCTCGGAATATTTCTATTCTTATCACATAGGATGCTTCACCCATATCTTTCATTTCGAAATTATTAGAAAGAAAATTCTTTACATCATATAACAAAATAACATTATTCGCAGCAAGAAGGATATCATCAACATATAAGACTAATATAATGAACTTTCTCCTACTAACCTTTATAGAGATACACCGATTAACGGTGTTTTCTACAAAACCATAAGACGTAATGATATCATTAAACTTAAGATACCATTTTTAGGAAGCTTGTTTCAGTCCATATATTGACTATTTTAATTTACACACCAATCGTTCCTTTCTTGTGGTCACGAAACCTTTCGGTTGATCCATATATACTTCTTCTTCCAAGTCACCATTTAAAAAGGCAGTCTTTACGTCCATTTGGTGAAGCTCTAAATCATAATGAGCCACCAGTGCCATAACAATTCTTAAAGAGTCCTTCTTTGAAACTGGAGAGAAGGTCTCTTTATAGTCAGTACCATCCTTTTGACTATAACCTTTGGCAGTAAGTCTGGCTTTATAACTTTCAATGTTGCCTTGTGAGTCACGTTTGGTCTTAAAGACCCATTTATAACCCACTTGCTTTGCACCTTCTGGCAACTTAACTAATTCCCAGACATTGTTATCATCCATTGATTTTAACTCTTCTTCCATAGCATTGAACCATTTTCCAGAATTGGTACATTCTATGGCTTGTTTGAATGAGCCTGGATCTTTATCAATGCTCAAGTCACATACATGTCCAAGTGCATAAATTTCATAGTCACTTGAGATAGCTAGTCTTCTTTACCTTACAAACCTTCATAATGCTACGTCTTGTGACATTACTTGATCATTATTAGTTGGTTCATCATTAATATGTTCAATTTGTCGAAGTGGAACATTAATTTGTTGTTCCAATATGTTGCGTATCTGTGATGCAATAAGAGGAATAACAACTGGTGGAATCACATCAGATGTGGTAGTGTCTACTCGTCTTGGAGTAGTTTCTACTCAATTCTTATGAATATTCACTTTTTTTGGTTCTCCACTCCCACTGATTTGACTATTCTCAATGAACCTAGTGTTACTAGACTCATCTATTCTTGTACTATAGTTAGGATAATAAAATCTATACCCCTTTGATTTTTCGGGATAGTCGATGAAATAACCACTAACGATTCTCATATCAAGCTTCTTTTCATATGGATTATACAGCCTTACTTCTGCCGGACAACCCCAAATGTGAAGGTGTCGTAAACTAGGTTTCCTTGCTATCCATAGTTCATAAGGTTTCGTAGGAACTGCCTCACTAGGAATCCTATTTAGCGGATACGCAGCGGTCTTTAATGCATACATTACAATGATAAAGGTATAGCACTATTACTTAACATGTTCCTAACCATTTCCATAAGAGTACGATTCTGCTTTTCAGTTACACCATTTTGTTGTGGTGTACAAGGCATTGTGTATTGCTCACATATTCCTCGACTGGCAAGAAACTTTGCAAATGGATCTGGAAATTGTCCACTTTCATCAAATTTTTCGTACTATTCACTACCTTTATTAGACCTCGCTATCTTTACTTTTTTATCTAACTGCCTTTTTATCTCATTAATGAACACCTCTAGGATGTCCATAGAATGAGACTTCTCATACAGCAGATAAATATATCCATATCGTGAGAAGTCATCAATAAAGGTAATGAAATATTTTTCACTGCCCCAAGAAGGAACGTCGAAAGGACCACATATGTCATTGTGTATTAATTCAAGTAATGCGTTACTTCTTGTGGCTGGATGCTTTGATATATGTTTGATTTCCTTGCCTTTAATGTAATCCACACATATATCCCAGTCAACAAAATCCAATGGAGGTAAGATTTCATTTTTCACTAACCTCTGTACCCTTTCT
>JANVCQ010000009.1:23697159-23719240 GCA_025531925.1 Erythroxylum plowmanianum | reverse complement strand
TTAGCTCAACCTAAGCAACCAGGATTCTTCACTGAGAGAGAGCTGGTTGAAGCAAATGTCCCTTCTTCACAAAGCAATTTTCGACCATTTTCACCTAATGAGCTGACTCTTTCATCTCTTGATCCACGATAATGACCATTTATCCTATTTAGTATATTGAATTTGGTATTTCAGTTGTTTTGGATGGTATAAATTATTAGTTTATGCCCTTGCAGTTAATCAATTGGATGCAAATTAATGTATGACATTATATTTTTTAATATAAGAAAAGGTGTTATTTATCTTTATGTATTAATTTCATTAATATTTTATGTTTTAGTAATAAAGATAAAATTCTTGGAACAATTACTGTATAATTGAAATTAATGAGATCATAATTATGAGATTCAATTTACACTTACGTGTTATTTCTAAATATTCCTAGTTGTAGTTTCATCAAGAATGGATATTGTTGAAACGGTAAAACTAGCACACATTATGTTTCTTTCTTATGAAAAAAGTAATTGATCTCATAAATTGAAGTATAGAGATACTTAAACTAATGTGTGGGTGATTATTAGAGAATAATTCACTGAACTGACCCGCTTATGAGAATTCCAAATAGAATATTACTTATGTGTCTATGGATTATCTCATAATAATGGTTATATAATTGATCCTCAAACTTGAGATTACCAAGGTATCTAGTATGGGAATTACTATGTTTTGATACTAATTATGAATCATCATAGTATAGTTCAATCGGTAGTAATTAGATATAGGATGAACCATATGTAGATAGTTGAGTAAGTCAATATAGGATTCATCACTCTAAAGTAATTAGAAAGAATATTCTACTGTTCTTAGTTAGTAATGATTTATGGAATTATTTAGCCAGAGTAAATTGATATTTGAAAAGGATTTTTCAAATTTTAATTATAAATCAATTAATAATTAACAAGAACGAACATGATTGGATGATAAGAGTAGACATTGTATCCATACTCTATTCAATTAGAATATTGAATGACGAAATGATTAAATTATACATTATAGCTATGCACGGACAGATTAAGTCAATCACTTTGACATTCCTAATATTTGGGTAATCATGACATATTGCTAGACATCAATCATGATTTATGATTATAAATTATTTAATTGGAGAATTAAAGATAAATTAAAAGGGGTTCTAATTTATCTAATTCTAATTGTGAATTAGAATTAGAATTTATAATCATTGCTAATTTATTAGGAACCTAATTGATCACATAATAAAGAACTATTTGTGAAAGAAAAATTAATTTAATTAAGTTGGACTTAATTATAAAGTTTGAGAAATTTTGGGAATTAAATATGAGATATTTGATTTTATTAAAATTAAATTAATTATAATTATAATTTGATTCTAATTATAATTAAACAGATTAAATTTTAATGAAAGACTATCATGATTTTTCTATTTAAAGGGAAGAGCTTTTTAAAAGCTATCACTTTTTGCTTTCTTCTTCTCAAAACAGTTTGAGAATTGCTCTGTAGATACCATCAGAGGTTGGACAATTGGATAGCTGGTGATTGATCAATCAGAAAAGGTTTTGAAGATTTTTCAATAAAAAGCGAATAAGGTACGATTTCTAAATCGATTTATGTTTTATTCAAGTTTAATCAATTATCGAGATCCGCTTAAAATTTATAAAAAATTTTGTTTTCCGCTGCGACCGTGATTCGATCACAGTTGGATTCCAACATTGATATCAAAGCCTCCTTTAATTGTTAATCTAGAATGAGTGGCTTGATTATTGTTGATTTTGATACAAATTGATTTGTTCTACTTTGGTGTTTGTCTTTTCTAAAGCTATTTCACATATTGTTTTGTCTATTTGTGTTTCTGCTTATTTGATTATGCACGAATGCATTCAAATGATTTTGGAGTTTTCTTCTCTAAGCATGCATAATCTAGAAATAGTTTCTGTGTTTTATGTTCTACCCTTTGAGAGCATATATGATGACTATGCATGTTCTGAAAAGTCTAGGGTTTCTGAAATCCCTAAATGTTCTGGGTTTGTTCGATACTTTATGAATAAACAAACTCTGTCGAAACTAAATCTTCATCACATTTTTGGAAATTGTTTCCACACATCCCACCCTTGTGATTGTGCTTGTTTTCTGGGTTCCGGTGTTGTTTTTCTTTTCTCTGAGACCATTAAACATAAATAAAACGTTTACTTGTTTCTTCCTTTTGCATCTGGAATTGTCTAACCCTTGTATCTTGCGATTACTGCCTTGTGATGTTTGTGATTCTGAGTTTTTTCTTTTTGATTGCGTTTATTGTCGCTGAGATTGTTGAATACAGATGGGCAATTATCACCCATCTGTAGAGATCACCATTAAAACCGATGGCGTTGTTAGGCGATTGTCACCACTAGAGAAGACGATGGACGCTAATCATCCATCGTAGGTGATGCCACAAGCTATGCCATGGGTGGCATCATTTAAGCTATTCATGGTTAAGAGGATGGAGAGATGGTGGCAGGGAGCCGGCAAAGAGTCGACAGTGAGGAGAAACATAGAAGCTGATGGGGCGGTGATTTGAGAATCATCAGTTAGAGCCCGACAGTTAAGGATGAAACAAATGTGGGTTGGTTGTTGTGAAGTGGGTGCGACTCATGAAAACATGGAAGGAGCAATTCGAAGAGTCGGACAATGTGGGAGTGTTTAAGAAGAAGTTGGATGTTTCTTATGGGTGCGTGTCCCATATGCGCCCATCGTCCTTCGCAGGTTGTCTCATGCAGTGCACGTGCCAATCAACCTCCTTTGACCACGTGTCCTCTTTCTAACAAGTGCACTGCATGCGTCAGACATCCACCAACCCCTTTTTATGTGTTTTTAAATGCTGTTAAAAACTTTAAGTTGTCTTTAACTAATTTAATAGAGATTAAATTAATTTCAACTCTTAAAAAAATTGAAAAAATGTTTTACTAAAATTTTGAAAATTGTTTTAAAAGGAATTTTTATCATGAAAGGTTTTGTAATTTAATTTAATTTTCAAGAGTTGAATTGTTAAATTAAATTTATTATCAAATCAGTAATTAGAATCAAGCCAAAGTTTTAAATAATTTCTTTCATAATTGGATTATGTTGGAAATTTTAAATAAAATGAGATTATATTAATTTGATGAGACCGGAATTTTTTTAAAAATTTAAATCCGTCAATAAAATATGAAATACACATTATAAACATGGTAGTTGTTTTCCATTATTTGAGAATAAAACCAAAATTATGTTTATTATTTGACTTGTTGAGTAAACTCAAGGTCATTTTAACTCGGATATGTTTTATCTTAAATTAATGGGTTCTACTTAACTAAAATTGTATGATTTGGATAAATAAACTCATGATCATATAAATTTAGAGACAGGGTTAAGAATAATATATTTGATATATTTTGACAAAAGTTGTCACCTAACGATACTAGGAGTCATATGAGATTTGATTGAAAAGTTTTTTCTACCTAAATTATTTTTAGTTGGTTTGTTGAGCAAACTCAAGATTAATTAATTTTAAATAGGATCTTAACCCACTAAGAAATTATTTGATAATTTTTTGATATAATAGCGAGGGCTATTATTTTGTAGAAAATAGTTGGAGTAATCAAATAATTTTAAAGTCCTTATTTTATTTAATTTTTGGATATAAACTAATATATGTTCCTTTTATATTTTTTCGATTATTGAATTTGAAGATGAATACCAACCTGACATTGAGGAGCATCTTAGATGTTAACAAGCTGACTGGACCTAACTTTTCATACTGGCTGTGAAACTTAAGAATAATTCTTAGGCAAGAGAGGAAGCTGTATGTTCTTGATACTCCTGCTTCATGTGAACCTTGTTCAGATGCTACTGATGAAGATTGGGAGAAATATCAGCATTATATTAATGACGTTAAACAAGCTACATGTGTGATGTTAGCTTGCATGTCTCCTGAACTTCAAAGGCAGCATGAGAAGATGGATGTACCTACTACGATACTGCATCTTAAGGAGTTATTTGGTGCACAAAGTAGGGTGGAGAGATATCAAATCTCCAAGGCATTATTTCAATGCAAGATGACATAAGGATCTTCAGTCATTGCACATGTGTGAAGATGATTGGGTATATTGAAAAATTGGCCCAATTAAGTTTTGCCATGGACCACGAGTTAAGCGTTGATTTGGTGCTGCAGTCTTTGAGTTCGAGCTTTTCACAGTCCGTTATGAACTTCAACATGAATCAAAAGGACATAACATTGCCTGAACTGTTAAACATACTTAAGACTGCAAAAGGGTGCCTTAAGAAGGAACCCGATTCTGTACTTGTTGTTAGTTCTTCTAAAAGCAAGAAAAAGGCTTAAAGAAGAATAAAAACAAGAAACAGAAGCTTTATACTAATGTAGTAAAAGCCAAAGGAGGTGTCAAGAAGAAGAGCAATGACAAGGGCACTTGTTTTCATTGTGGGATCAATGGACATTGGAAGAGGAATTGCACTCTTATCTTGCTAGCCTAAAAGATAAAAGGCTTAAGGAAGCTGATTCTTCAGGTATGTTTAAGATTGAGATTAATCCTTCTACTTCTGCTCCACATTTTTGAGTATTAGATACTGGTTGTAGTTCTCACTTGTGTAATAACATGCAGATGTTAACAAGGAGTAAATCATTAAAGAAAGGCGAAGTGGACCTGCAAGTTGGCAAAGGAGCAAGAGTTGCTGCATTAGCTATAGGGACTTGTAGTTAGCTTTGCATTTTGGCCTTATATTTGAACTTGGTAATTGTTATTATATTCCTGTTATCACAAGAAACATCATTTCTATTTCTAATTTGGATTTGAATGGTTTGTCTTTATTATTAAGAATAATAGTTGTTCTTTTTATAAAGATGATGTTTATTATGGATCTGGATTGCTTACAAATGATTTGTATGAGTTAGATCTAAAAACGCCAATTCTTAACATAAATAGTAAGAAAAGTAAATCATGTAACCAAACTCCATCTTATTTATAGCATTATAGGTTAGGTCATATCTATGAAACTAGAATCACAAAATTGCATAGAAAAGGATACTTGGATCCTTTTGATTATGAAGCATATGAAATTTGTGAATCTTGTTTATTAGGAAAGATGACCAAACTACCCTTTAAGGGAAAGGAATAATGTTCTAGTGAGTTACTAGAATTAGTACATTCAGATGTACGTGGACCTATGTCCACAAATGCTAGAGGTGGATACTCATATTTCATTACATTCACAGATGACCATTCTAGTTATGGTTATGTGTATTTGATGAAACAAAAGTATGAATCATTTGAAATGTTCAAAGAATTTAGACTAGAGGTAGAGAAACAAACTGGAAAAAGCATTAATACACTTAGATCAGATCAAGGTGGTGAATACTTAGATCACGAGTTTCTTGGTAACTTAAAACAGAATGGGATTCTCTCACAATGGTCTCCTCCTGCAACTCCACAACATAATGGAGTTTCTAAGAGGAGAAATTGTACACTATTAGATATGGTATGTTTCATAATAAGTCATGCAGTCCTTCCAATATCCTTTTAGGGATACACAATTGAAACCGTAATATATCTTCTAAACAGAGTTTCATCTAAATCGGTTGATAAGACACCATATGAGATATGGACTAGTAGAAGACCTATATTATCATATTTAAAGATTTAGGGATGTGATGCTTATGTGAAGCTGTTGGACCCCATTTCTAGAGCCCAACTTTCGCTTTGAATATCATAAGACATGAACGTATTATCCTATAGGGTTATTCCCATGGAATCTCTTTAACCATCATCGGTTCATCCTCATTATCATAACATCTCAATCCACAAAGGGCGAGCCCACACCAATAAAATGCCCAAATCACCACTTGAAGTTTTTAGAATAATTGTAGCTCCATGTCTCTAGTTTATTTTGAAACAATAATAATATCATTCAAAGCTCTACAGATCAAGATATGATTAAAATATCAAAGTATGTCCGGTAAAACAACCAATTCATGCTCTTCCAATCGATTCCTTCACTCTCTCTTTATCACTATTTTTCAAATCAACACTAATGGAGAACAATTTTTATGGAGAGATAGAAAATTGTGTTAGGAATCTATTGGTTTAAGAATCAGTTCATTTGGAGGTCGGATGATGAAGTTATGGCCAAAAGAATCAAACATGATTATGTTCTCAGGCATATTGTACCTATTTTGAGACAATTAACATAACTGTCAATATAGACATAGGATTAAGGCCATTTTAGGATGGTTTCAAAGAGAAGTTCGAGATCTACAATTTTGTGAAGACTTCAAAGAGAGATTTTGCCATTTAGAGGGTCAAAATTACAAATCTAGAGCATTTTCTAGACTCATAAAGGTTCGTTTAACAGACCTAATGTCCATTTGACAGACATAGACTAGGCTGGGAGCATTTTTAGACTTGAGAAGGTCTGTTTAACAGACTTAAACTCTGTCTAATGGACATATGTGACATAAAACTCCCTCCAAAGCATCTCCAATGATTCCTACATCCATTCTAACATCAATTTCACTCATAATCTTCCCAAATTCACTTCTTCTAATGCAATATCACTCCTTAAACATTCAATTACCAATTTGATTCCATTAAACTCCCAAATCTCAACTCAAATGACTCATCACATACAACAAATTCTCATCATTACTGTAGCTGCTCTGTATATACATCCTATGCAGCATCACCACTTATAATGATCATATCTCTTAACTCCGACATTAAAAAATTTTATATTTCATACCATTGGAAAGCTAAGAGGATAATCTACAACATCCAAGAAGACAACTTTGCCTAATTTAGCCCAAATTAATATAGTTTTTACCTTAAATTCAAAACACAATTTCTACACCTATGAAAGGATTGAAATGCAATATACCAATTTTGAGAATCACAAGTAAAGTGCAATCATATTTCATTAACGAATCCAAACAGAGTTTATACAAGCTTCCATTACAAATCTACATACACATCACTAACTTAAAACAAAAATACAAAAAGATGCTCAATGTTGATATGCCTATAAAGCCATCCAAAATGTTCACTAACTTAGTACAAAAGTCTCTAACTATATTGGAGTTTTTGATGCCTTGCAAGGATTGTTAACCATCTCGTTCTACCCCTGAAGAGGGAATAGTGGGGTGAGCTACACAGCTCAGTGGCTAATATATTTATAGCCATCAACAATTGACCACAAATTCAAGCATATGTACATGTATATCTAGCAATTCAAGCATTTTCAATCTATTCTAGCAATTCAAGTATTAATCAATTTAGCTCAAAATTCATAACACATAACATAGACTTTAGCTGTTAAACATAACACTCAAGTGTATCATACTTGATAATTCAAAGATGCAATGCACAAATAAATGGCTCGAGGGTCCTATGGAAATAGAATGGAGAAATAGAATTTTACACCATGAACATAATGAGTCCATTTTTAGAGCTCATATACCACAAGCGGGCAGCTGGAAGAAGGCTCTTATCAACGTGTACATGACGAATGGAATGGTTCCACTCTTTCCCAAACAAAAGCACATAATCATACTCAAATAATTTTATCATATGCTCATATTTTCATGTTTTTTCTTCTTTTTGTTTATACAAAATGTTATAACCTTTTTCAGTGTATAACATAATCATAATCATAATTCATCATGCATTTTCAAACATTCACAATGATTTCAATTTCAAGCAAATCAACATACCACACATAGGCAAGAATTTGCCCAATTACGCAATAACTATAAATACATTACCCACCTAATTTCGCTTGCAAAAATCCAACTCAAGATTGTCTTTCCTCTTGCTCTTGAGTAGGATTCTCTTAGTTTCCTAAAACAACCAAGGTTCCATTCAAAACAACATTCTAATAAAATTCATAAACTTCAATAATCACAAACATGCAATAAACACAAATTAAGCTCAAACCTAACCTACCTATAGCCCATCTAGGTTAGAAAACCCAGGACCTAGTTTAGAAACCTTAGGAATCAAATGGGTTCCTTCTTGCTCTTCTTCCAACACAACACCCACTCTCCCTCTAATCCCTTCATTCTCAACATAACCCATTTCTTTAATAAAGTAAGAAGAAAAGATGATTAACTTACCTTAACAAGTTTGATTTCTTCTTTTTTCTTCTTTCTTCCAAGCTTCTCTTGCATACTCTCACGAACTCTCTCTCTTCTCCTCTCTTCTTTCACGTTTTTCTTCTCTCTTTGACTTCTCTCTTTCTTTCTTACTTCAAGACCATTTATTTGGTCTTTTCCTATTTTACCCTTCATTTACTTTGTCCTTCCCATTTTACCCCTTATGTATATTAAAACTAACATCTTATACTTCTAACTCCTTAACTAACTCCTTTCAAAAATTAAAACCTTTTTTGATTAGTTAATTGAAGGAATTTGATAACACTTCTTTCTAAAAAAATATCCCTCATTGTCTTAAGTTTCTAATGACAACAAAATTATTCAATTTGGTTTCGAAATCTGAATTATACCCCAAACATTTTTGGACTGTTCTTATGCTGAAATAATATTCTATACTCAACTTCCGTCCAAAAATTGACATTCTTAGAGACTAAATTAAAACTCGATTTCATAAAACAATTTGTAGTCCTATGTCTCTAGTTTACTCCAAATTCAAAATCATCTCATTTAAATAACTAGATAAAAAGTTATAGCCAAAACACCAAAGCATACTTAGTGAACATGTTTCAACTACATTTTCCAGCTTATAACTTCCAATATTTCACATAGAACCCATCTTGTACCTAAACCATCTTTTCTCCTTCATTTCAAATTCAAGAATTCTCCTTTTTCTTTACACATGACTAATCACTAGCAATTTCTCATTTAATAGTTCTAATTTCTAAGAAAAGTTCGGGGTCCAACAGAAGCATATTGTATCTGATAAACTTCAAGCTAAATCAGATAAATGCAAATTTGTGGGGTATCTGAAAGAAGCTTTCGGTTATCAATTCTATTATCCAATTGAGCAAAAGGTGTTTGTCTCAAGACATACTACATTCTTAGAAAGAGAATTTATTCTCAAAGAAAGCAGTGGGAGTGAAGTTGAACTTAGATAAGCTCAAGAACCAGAAATTCACATCGACATGGAACAAGAACCTCATGTTGATATATATGATATACAACAGAGAGTTCAAGAAAAACATAGTCTGCGACGAACTAGTAGGATACGTCGTCCTCCTATTAGATTAGATCTACATATTGATCAGGGAGAGGATAACGTATCACTCATAGATGATGAGCTGACTACTTTCAAAGAAGCAATGTCAAACATTGATTCTTTAAAATGACAAGAAGCCATGAAATCCGAAATGGAATCCATGTACACTAACCAAGTATGGACTTTGGTGATTGCACTTGAAGGTATAGTACCTATTGGGTGCAAATGAATTTTTAAAAGAAAAATTGACATGGATGGAAATATACGTACGTACAAAGCAAGGTTGGTGGTGAAAGGTTACAGACAAAACCAAGGAGTTGATTTTGTTGAAACTTTTTCACCAGTAGCAATGCTTAAATCCATAAGAATTTTACTAGCAATAGCTGCATACTATGACTATGAAATTTGACAAATGGATGTCAAAACAGCATTTCTCAATGGGAATTTGCAAGAGGATGTGTATATGACACAACCTGAGGGTTTTAAATTCAAAGAATATCCTAATCAAGTTTGCAAGTCACAAAGGTCCATTTATGAACTTAAGCAAGTTTCACACAGTTGGAACATCCGTTTTGATGAAACAATCAAAGAGTTTGATTTTATCAAAAATGTAGATGAACTTTGTGTTTACAAGAAGATAAGTAAGAGTGCAGTTGTTTTCATAGTGCTTTATGTGGATGACATATTGCTCATAGGAAACGACATTTCAATGCCCCAGTCTGTTAAGATATGGTTATCTAAGAACTTTTCCATGAAGGATATGGAAAAAGCGGCTTATATACCAAGTATAAAGATCTATCAAGATAGATCAAAAAGGTTGCTTGGATTATCTCAATCCACATACATAGATAAAGTGCTAAAGAGGTTTAACATGGAGAATTACAATAGGATATTTTTACCCATGTTGTATGGGATTTCTCTCTCAAAGAGTATATGTCCACAAACATAAAAGGAGAGAGATAAAATGGATTGTATTTCATATGCTTTGGTAATTGGATCGATTATGTATACGATGCTTTGGTAATTGGACAGCTGTGAAAAACATCTTGAAGTACTTAAGAAGGACTAAAGATATTTTTCTGGTCTATAGAGGAGTTGAACTGAGAGTTCAGGATTATTCGGATGCCAGTTTTCAGTCAAATTAAGATGATACTAGATCGCAATCAGGGTATATTTTTACTCTTTATGGTGATGCAGTTAGTTGGAAGAGTTCAAAACAACTAACCATTGCAGATTTAACAACCGAAGTAAAGTACATTTCAGCGTCAGAGGTGGCAAAGGAAGCAGTTTAGATCAAGAAGTTCATCACTATACTTGGAGTGGTTCCTAGCATTGTTGAGCCCACAGTATTGTATTATGACAACAACGGTGCTATTACACAAGCAAAAGAACTTAGGTCTCATTAATAGTCCAAACATGTACTCAGGAAGTTTCACTTGATCAGGGAGATAGTGAAGCACAAAGACATAACATTGGAGTGAGTTCCCACTGAAGAGAATCTAGCAGATCCTCTTACTAAGCCATTATTTCAAAAGAGACATGATAGACATATGGATGGCTGTGGTATTCGATACATTAACAATTGGCTTTAGTGCAAGTGGGAGATTGTTAGTTTATACACTTGCAGCCAATTTATTTTGGTTGTAAATATTTGTATATTAATTAATAACAGGCATTCTTTATCTTTATATATTTGTTAATTATTTAATTATTATTCATAAAGATAAAATTCTTGGAATAATTACTATGTAATTGAAATTATGATGAGATCATAATTATAGGATTCAATTTATACTTATGTGTTATTCATAAATGTTCCTAGTTGTAGTTTTATCAATACTAGATATTGTTGAAACGGTAAAACTAGCACACATTATGTTTCTTTCTTATGAAGAAAATAATTGATCTCATTAATTAAAGTATAAAGATACTTAAACTAATTTGTGGATGATTATTAGAGATCAAGTCACTAAACTAAGGACTATCTCATAAAGATGGCTGTATAATTAATCCTCAAACTTGAGATTACCAAATTATCTAGTGTGAGAATTACTGTGTTTTACTGCTACTTATTAATCATCCTAGGATAATTCTTTCGATAGTAATTGGATACAGTATGAACCATATGTAGATAGTTAAGTAAGTCGATAAAGAATTCGTCACTCTAAAGTAACTAGAGAGAATATTCTACTGTTCTTAATTGGTAATGATTTATGGAATTCTATGGCTAAAGTGAATTGATATTTGAAAAGGAGTTTTCAAATTTTAATTATAAATTAATTACTAATTAGGAAGAACGAACATAATTGGATGATAAAAGTAGATAATATATCCATACTCTGTCCAATTAGAATATTGGATGACGAAAGGATTAAATTATACATTATAACCATCTATGGATAGGTTAAGTCAATCACTTTAACATTCTTAATATTTAGGTAATCATGACATGTTGCTAGACATCAATCATGATTTATGATTATGAATTTTTAATTAAAGAATTAAAGATAAATTAAAAGGAGTTTTAATTTATCTAATTCTAATTGTGAATTAAAATTGTAATTTATAATCATTGTCAATTTATTAGGAACCTAATAGGTCATACTTCAAAGAGCAATTTGTGAAAAAAAATCAATTTAATTAAGTTGGACTTAATTAAAAAATTTGAGAAACTTTGGGAATCAAATATGAGATATTTGATTTTATTAAAATTAAACTAATTAGAATTAGAATTTGATTCTAATTTAATTAAAGAGTTTTAATTTTAATAAAAGATTGTCTTGATTTTTCTATTTAAAGGGAAGAGCTTTATAGAAGTTAGCACTTTTTGTCTTCTTCCTCTCAAAACTAGTTTGAGAATTGCTCTGTGGATACTATCAGAGGCAGGACAATTAAACAACTCATGATTGATCCTCAAAGAAAATATTCAAAGTTTTTTTCGAAAAGCGAACAATGTATGATTTCTAAATCGTTTTTGTGTTTAATTCAAGCTTATTCAATTATTGGGATCCACTAGGAATCTGTAAAAATTTTATTTTCCACTGCGTCCGTGATTTGATCACAGTTGGATTCCAACACCTCCCATGTTAGAGATCTCTTTGCACAGGTTAAAAAGGAAGCACCATCAATAATATTTATTGATGAGGTATGGCTTTTATGTGTCTATTGGTTTATTGCTTGTCTCTGTGGTTGTTGGCAAAAATATGCATGAAGAGGAGTGCATGGCATCAATTGTATTTTGTACCCTTTTGCTGATAGATGTTGTGGCAAAAAGTCGTGATGGTAAATTTCACATTTTCAGTAATGATGAACGGGAACAAACTTTGAATCATCTACTCACTGCTAAGCCTCTTTCCAAAGGATTTTTGATATCTGGATTTAGTAGGAATTCTAAAGCTTAAATCTTCAAAACTATTTGCAGGAGATGGATGGGATTGATAACAACTCTGTTGTTATTGTTCTTGGTGCAACAAATCACTCAGATGTGTTAGACCCTGCACTTTGCCAACCTGGAAGATTTGATCATATAATTATGGTTTGTATGATAATTAATCATGTTTGACATGTTAAGGTGTGACAAATAAACAAGTTCTATAAGTCTCAAAGCTTCTTTTCCTCATCCCACCTTTGGTTGAAACCCCTGATAGGAATGGAAGAGAAGCTATTTTAAAAGTCCATGTTTCCAAGAACAAACTTCCTTTAGGTGACGATGTTGACCTTAATGACATTGCCTCTATGACCACTGGCTTTATAGGGTACTAGTGACTAGTGGTTATCTTATTTGTCTTTTTCTCATTTCAATGAGAAACATGATAGGAATGAGCTTTCTATTTTAATAAGGCAGATCTTGCAAATCTAGTAAATGAAGTTGCTTTATTGGCAGGCAGGAAAAACAAAGTTATAGTTGAGAAAATTGACTTCATTCAGTCGGTTGAGCGGTCAATAGCTGTAAGTCTCTCCCTATCTTAGTATTCATCTTAATAAAATCTTCAAGTGAAATATTTAGCTTTGATGGCTATTGAAGATTTTGAATATCTTTTTGTTAACCCCAAGCCTAGAAAGTCAACTAAAAGATCTCTCAAGTCAACTTGAAAACTATTTATGCATGAATTTTAAAATCTAAAAGAATGTCAGAACAAATACTAAAATTAGCCTATAATTAGAAAGAATCAAAATCTACAAAATATGTTCCATAGGAATTAAAAGGCATCCAATCTCAGAACAAATATTAACAATTAGCCCATAATTAGATACAATCAACATCTTGAAAATATGCCTCATAGGTATATTCGATAGCAAAAAAAACTATAAAAAGTTTGCAATAGACAGCTGATGAGAACTATAACCTCAAGTTAATAGGACTAAATGAGTTAACTAGCTTACTCTTTTGATTGGCATAAAATGAGACTTCGCATTCTAAGAGTTCAAAAAAGGGACAAAAATGGAAAAAGAGTTGTAGAAAATACAGATATTTTGAGTGACCTAAATGTATAACTAAATCAAATTCCTTCTATTGTAGGGTATAGAGAAAAAAATTCCAAGTTGCAAGGAGAGAGGCTATTATTGCAAGCCATGAAGCTGGTCATGCAGTGGTTGGTACTGTTGTTGCTAAGCTACTTCCTAGACAGCCACGAGTCGAGGTAAAAGCATGAAAATGGTTTTTTGATACCATGTGGAATACATAGCACATACCTTATTATGTACTCAGGATCATATATGAAAGGATTAAAAATAAAGGTAATGTGGAATACCTAATTTTGATTCCATCTCTGATTTCGATGTCGTTTTCGAGCTCCAAACGATTATGAATCTCCTAAGACCTTTTTCTGGAAAGTGTTTATCGACAAGAGGTTTAGGTCTTTCTACAATTTTCTCAATACGTAAGCTTTATTAACGGGTCAGAGAATTCTTTCGATTATGATTAATACGAGGAACTATAGAAGACCTTAACCTTCATATATAGATTTCATATCAAACTTTCCTATTATAAGGCCAATATAAGTCCAGTTCACATTAATTGGGATCTATTTTGTACCCAAACTTCGACTATTAATCTAAATCATTTATTGGGTTACTTTAGTATCTTTATCTGGATCAAATTACATAACTTAACAGATAGTTTATTGAAAAACCAAAAAATGCAATTAGTAGTTGTCCAACTTTAAGGGAAAAGACAAAATTGTCCTACATAATCTACAAAGCAGGTTTTAATCAATACAAATTAAGGTTTAATCACATAATTATATCCAAGAGCATAAATATTATATACTATGAAAAATGACCTTTATGAACAAATAAAACAATACTTTTATTTTAGTGTGTAACATTTTAAATTTTTGAATTAAATGTGTAGATTTTTTTAAGAAAAAAGAACTCAATTCAAAGGATTACTCTTTGTTAATATTTTACTATGCTATTACTGATACTTAAAAGGATTATAAAATATCTTTTTATATAATTTTTAGTATATTTTTTTTTGTTTACAATGGAGAAAACCGCTATTACATGCCTAATCGCAAGGATAAGACCTTAACCACATTTGCGAGGATATAAGAATTACAACCCGAAGGTGGATACTGAAAACAAAAAAATTATGATATCAAAAGACCTGGCAATATGGGCTAACCAATCCACACACCTATTACCTTCCCTAAAAATGTGGCGAGATTTTACTCCCTACGGTCTTGCCAAGAGCTTGCGAATGGCCACCCCAAAGAACTACCTTCCAAGCTCTAATTACCGGACCCAAACAAAATGTTGATTACCTTCAAAGCGTCCACTTCAAACTCTATTCATCTATAACCGAAATCCCAAGTAAGAGCTAGACCTGTATGTACCCCCCAAAGTTCTACAATTAACGGCAGACAAGAACCAATATTGTGCACAAAACCTTTTAACCAATGTATGGATCCATCATGCAATAAACCACTAGTTGTGGCACACCGAGAAGCAGAATTAATCGACCCATCTATGTTTAACTTCACCCACTCTTCTTGAGGCTTGGTCCAAATCCCATGACGCCTATTGGCACCACTGTTCACACTATTTGCTCGAGCTAGCGTGTCCTTTGCCCTTACTATCCCAACAACGTAGTCAAATACAATAGAATAGCCAATACCCACACTAAGCCAAGAGAAAGCGGTATCGAATACTATTTTGTTCCTTTAATGCCAAAGAAACCAACAAGCGACCTCAAAATTAATGGACCAAGCAAAACCTCACACCTCATTAGAAATACATAGATTCTTGGTCAGCCAGTCACTAATGTCACCAAGAAAAAATTCTGCACTAACATAGTTGGGAAGAAACCGAGTCCAAAAGTACTAAACTCTATAATAGTCCCTTATTACATGTAAACAAGTTTCTGGGAGACTATAAAAGTTGCACCGTGTATCCTCTGTTAGATGTCGTATAACTCGCTACTGATTTGTCAGTAACTTCTGCTTAGCTAGTAACCTTAAATACGATATGATCTGCTAGGGACTTGGCCAACGCCACACCAAATCCCAAATGCTGCTACCCACCTTATACCGAACCTCCTCAATAAGTTCATACGCAGATGCAATAGAGAAATTATCATTGGGGGAAGCTCCCCATATTAACTGGCCATCTCCAAACTCCTCTCTTAGGGCTATAACACTAGTAATATCCATACAGACAGAGGGAGGAAGGAAATGTTGAAAGCTATCCCGATGCCAACCACCCCCCAATCTGACATAGTCCTTGACTTTTGCATGAACCAACACATTAGGAATTGTAGTTACAACTATTTGAATCAACGAGCCCCACTCTTTTTAATATCAAATAAGTGACTGTATTTCAAATACATATTCACCAATAAATTTATTAAAAAAATTTAAATTATATTAACAAAGATGAAGAGTCACATAATTTTTTAAAAGGATATAAAAATATCTTTTTATACAATGTTTAGTATATAAAAAGAATTGAACATGATGGAAATCAATATATTTTGGTACGGTAATATTATAACATAAGCAAACCTTCTCGTTTTCTTAAGATGTTTTATTTAGGTTCGAATTATAATAAATAGAAAAATAGATTTGCTTCCTTGTTATTAGACCAGAGTCCAAATAATGCCGTTCACTTTAATTTATCCAATGCCCCCACTATCTCCATCAAAACCATTAGAACTTTATTAAATCAGCTCTTCAAAGCATATAGTCAAAAGAAAAGACATTCGAAGAGCTTTGTTACCAAAGAAAAATAAGCACTTTTCAAAGAAGAAAGAGCATTTAGAATGTTCAAAGATTTAATTATCAAAGAAATAAGAGAACTTTCAAAATTTTGATATTAGTGAATTTAATTTGATTTAAAGAGATATTTATTATTAATTGTCAAAATTTTAAAATAGATCAATTTTCAATTTTTCATAACATGTAATTTTGTAAAGACTAAAACATATTAATTGCTAATTTTTAGTGTAAACTAGATAAAATTTTAAATATATATATAAATAAATAGGAAATGTTTTTAAAAATTCTTAATAAATTTACAATTCAAAATTAAATGATAAATTCAAAAGTTTAAGAAGTATCTTGACTGTTTAACAACTCACATCTTCGACTTTGTAGAAATTGTAGGCATTGACAAGATGTATTCTTACTACTCATTGACGTACGCATTTAATAGGTCGGTTAGGATGGTCACACTGGCCAGAAATTAATTCACCAATATTATAATACAATACAATACAATTCATAATTCATTTTTATTATTTATAACTAAAGTCAACCATAATACGCCACAATTCTGCCACCATAATGGCGGTGTTGATGATTGGGCGGGAAAGTTTAACGATTCCTAAAAGCACAATTAAGGTTTGGGCTTTGGAGCCTTTATTTTTATTCTTCATTCATGCTTTCCTCCTACTACCACTGTAGAACTCATCCACATTCTACTCTGCTACATCTTCAATTGTTAATCTTTCTCTTATATTAACTTTTTCCAGTTGACACCCCTTCTTTCCAGTGGTGCTTAGGGTCTCTATTTTTTTTTCCATTTCTTCTGTAATTTCAGTTAGTTGGAAAACTTCCTTTCTGCTTGTGTTCCCCGCTTCCAAGATTTAACTTATTTCCCTTTGAGTTACTCCTCTCTTATCCTTAGGTGATATTCTAGTTTATATAGTTTCTTAATTTTGTTCAATTTCTTTTTCCTTTTGTTATTCATCAACAATTTTGAGTTCATTTTGTTATTCATCTAACCCCATTAGTTCCACATAGTCACCTCTATCAAATTTCCAATCAAATTTCCTTCAAATGACTCTCTCCTATTTTTCTTATTGTTTTAAGGAAGGTTTCCAGTGATAGGACACCAAAACTAAGTTCTTAAATATCTTTTCATCCTCACAAACTCTCAGTAATGGTATTATTTTAGGTAGAAATTCATTGAGATCCACATTAACACATAGCTTAGCAAATCCAATTCTTTTTCTCCTAACTGTTTTTTCATCCATGCGTAAGAGCTTTCCAATTTAACTAGCTAACAAACTTAATCCTTTGATCGATCAATAATCTAATGGAACATTGTGTATGTTCACCCAAATTGGTATATTCTCATGTTTAATTTTATTTAGGCTAATTCATGGTCTTCATATATGAGGGAAGATGAGAAAGTTGTGAATATTCCATAGACATGTCTCAACTAGTCCATTGGCCTCCTTTTTTTATTGAAAACTTGAATAATACATAGTTATCTTTAGAGATCAATGCTTCTTGTATCTTTTTCCTCTCCAAATTTTTTATATCTATAATTAAAAATGGGGGTCTTCTATTTAAGAAGAAGTTGATCGACCGAAATGTTCTAGCTCTTAGCTCCCTCTTTTAGCACTTCTAAGTTAAATGAAATAATGGTTTGTCCCTCAGTTGTGGTCAGGGGCAATAGTGCAGGGAAGTATCAAAAGCTCCCTACTACGAACATGGGTGATCCCTACATCTATAAGTCCTTTGACACCGACTTCTGTCTCGTCGAAAGCTTTTAGGTCAAGCGATCGATCATAACCAAGATACAAATTTTGCTCTTCATAGCACGTACACTAACCTTTAGTACTACTTAAATAGAAATGGTGGATATACCATTTTAGCAGTAGTTTAATGAAAACATCAAAACCCTTCACCCATGTACAAAGTTTCTCTCTCTATGTGCATGTGCTCTAGTGTCTCTCTAAAGCTTACTATAAAATGTTGTTTATGTAACCAGGTCGCTTCAGCCTCCTTATCATAGTTAGGCTCACCATGGCCACTCCCGTGTTGGAGGGGCACCTTTCTAAGAAAGTGCGCATCAGAAAACATGAGGAGGAGATTCCACCAGGCCCCAAGCTGACATACAGTGTAGTTGTTATAGGAACATCATTGGGGGAAATCAGTGCTAAAGGCCATTCTTGGCCTGAAGAAGACTTCATCGAGGTAGAAGAGGGCGACATCACCCAGCTGACGGAAGACGTAGGGGGTGGTGTTTACTTATCATCATCTTTTCGAGAAAAGCTGGACAAGTAATGGGATAAAACCGTAGTTGTTAAGCTGATTGGTCATAGGATAGGTTATCGGATTTTATGCACTAGATTAAAAGTTATGTGGAACCCAAAAGGTCCACTAAAGATCGTCGACTTAGACTTCGACTATTTCCTGGTTAAATTCGTCGAAGAAGGAGACTTTATACATACTCTGACAAACGGACCTTGGAGTATCTTCAGACACGCCCTTTCTGTGCAACAATGGAGGCCCAACTTCTGTCCCTCCTAAGGCAAAGTCTCCCGTGCAGTGGTTTGGATCAGATTCCTGGAGCTTTCCATAGCACGCTACCACCCGATGATCTTAAGCGCTCTGGGAAATCTAGTGGGAAAAACTCTAAAGATCGTCAAAACCACCTTATCAATGCAGAGGGGGAGGTTCGCATTTGTAGCCATGGATATTGATCTCAGTGCCCCGCTACGTCACACATTGGAGTTGGATAGGGAGTCGATTTTGGTTGCATATGAAGGTCTCCCTCATATTTGCTTCAGTTGTGGCATGGTTGGCCACAATCCAAGTAAGTGCCCGAAGCAACCCCAGCAACCACCAGAACTTGCAACCGTGACTCCTAGGCAGGAAGATGGCGCTATAGTGCTTCAAGGTCCAAGAGGGGCAGCAACAACATGATCCACAACTGACTCCTCCAACAACTATGAACAGTGGAAGGAAGTGCAATGAAAAACTAGTCGGGTACCATTACAATGTGACAATCAACATAGCTCCAGCAAGTCCAAGACAATAAACTAGTTGGGAGGCTCGAGATATTCTCTCCTGACAGAACTGGTGCTCATGGATACTGATAATACGGAAACGACGGAGACATCAGTGCAGTGGACTACTTCAAGCTTGGGCTTTCGTTTTAACTTAACTGAGTTTCTTGGCAATAGGCAGGCACAGAATGCGTCGACTTCTACAGGACCTAAGAAAGGTATGCGGGATGGATCCAAAGGTAAGCCAAAGATTATTCATAAGCCTATACAGATTAATAGTGTGATGGCAGGTGGTTTTCAAGAGGCAAGCTCCGAGGAATTAACAGCGATCCAACTAGTCCCCACGGTAAAGGATAAACACCTTGCAATAAATATTTACACTCACTCCGAAATGATCTGTGATAGCCAAGTCTTCCAGGAAACTGGAATAGCAGCAGAGGAAAGTCATCCCATAACGAAAGGAATCGAAAAATTAGAGGGGATACAACAAGACAGGGTGGAAGTGGTCATGATTCCCCTCACTGACCCTCCCCACAAAATACCTGGAGAGTCGACCCTAGAAATTATTGAAGTGCAAGGGATGGATGGACATCCTGGATAATGGAGATACAGGCACTATCATAAAGAATATCACCTTACACACTGATGTAAGGAGGCCTGATCAAAACCCTAGGTCATGATGTCAATCCTTATATGGAATTGTCAAGGCGCAGGGGGAACTCACGTGCAGGCAATAATTCAAAATTATATTCGTATATATAAACCTGGTATTATGATTTTGGTAGAACCATGTATTAGTGGAGTTAGGGCGATAAAGGTGATCCAAAAACTGGAGTTTGATTTCTCCTTCACGGTAGAAGCAGAAGGCTTTTCTGGAGGAATTTGGATGCTTTGGAAACAAGGCGTTGATGTTTTAGTGGTCATCGCCCATCATCAATTCCTGCATACATATGGTGATTATTCTTTTGCCTTCATGTCAATTTATGCTAATCCTCAATTTGCCTCTCAAAAGATATTATGGCCGATTTTAAAATGGATAGGTCATTCTAACCCTGGGCCATGGCTAGTGAGCATATATTTTAATGTTAAATTGGAAGTGTCGAACAAAAGGGGTGGAGCTACGACAACAAGAGTTGTCAATTAACTTTTTAAGAATTAGGTGCATGAGTGTGGTCTTCACGACTTGGGTTTCATAAGATTGAAATTTACGTGGAGGAGAGGCACAATCCAAGCGCAATTGGATAGAGTGTTTAGATCAACTTCCTGGATTAGGAAATTCCTCCCAAACGGTCAATCGACCTTTGTTGATTCATCCCAACAGCCCCTCTCCAAGAGTTATGACCTCCCCCGCTTTTCACTTTTAGAACGCATGGCTATCCCATGTAGGTTTTGCCGATGTGGTCGATACCCATTGGAAACCCATTGAGGAGACATTCAGAAAATCTTTAGCCACCTTTTCTGCTCACCTTATGTAATAGAACAAAGATGTTTTTGGTAATATTTTCCATTGTAAAAAATGACTTCTCTCCCGATTGGAGGGTATTCAGAGATCTATGCAATTTGACAATTCAGATTCTCTGTTAGACTTAGAGGAACAACTAAGCACCTAGCTATTACAAGTATTGAGGGAGGAGGAGCTTTTTTGGCACTAATTAGCCAAATGTGGTTGGATATCAAAGGGTGATTGGAACACCAAATATTATCATACTCTCACCCTTTCTAAAAGGAAGAAATTAAAGATAGATCACTTTTATGACGACGCGGGATCTTTGATTTTTGACCAGGAGCAACTGTGACCATTAGCAAGGAATTTTTATGTTCAGGTGTACGCCCTCGAAGTTACACCTAGTCAACATATTTTATTTACAAGAGCTTTCCCTCAGCTTTCAGAGGCAAGGTCTCCTGAGCTAGCAGCACCAGTTCATGAAACAAAAATTAGGAGTGCAGTCTTTTCCTTGAACCCAAACAAAGCCTCGAGAGTGGATGGTTTCAATGCATTATTCTACCAAACTCAGTGGGATAAAGTAGGGCATTTAGTGGTGGATTTTATTCAAGCAATTTTCCTCCTGGAACGATGGGAAGAGGACTTGAACCATACCATCTTGGAACTGATTCCAAAAATTCCCGCTCCTACCTATATTACTCAGTTCAGGCCCATTAGCCTCTGTACGGTGCTCTATAAGGTCATAGATAAAATCATTGTGAATTGGTTGACATTATGGCAGAGAAGCAATGCAGTTTTATTCCTGGACGTCATATTACTGGTAATATTATCATAGCCCAAGAGGTCATCCATACGATGAGGAAAAGCAAGGAAAGATCGAATACTTTGCTCTGAAAGTAGATATAGAGAAATCTTATGATCTGCTTCGATGGGATTTCATTCAAAACACTCTAACTGGTATTGGACTCTCGCCTAACCTTATTTATCATGCAGTGCATGACGACAGTGACCATGCAAGTCGCCTGGCAAGGTACTTTATCTGAACCCTTTCAACTCTCCAAAGGTATCTGACAAGGAGACCTATTGATACAATCCTATTTTATATATTTTTAGAACTTTATATTTAGCATCTTGCATGTGTTTTATGGATATTTATGGCCTTTT
>JANVCQ010000009.1:23675132-23691294 GCA_025531925.1 Erythroxylum plowmanianum | reverse complement strand
ATGTTTTGAGTTTAAAGACACCGGAGTGAAAAAGCACGCAAGTATTCCTACCCATGCTTTGGTTTATATAGACTTTGCAAGACGAAGTATACGTTAGAAATTTTTGTTAAGGGAATTACAAATAATTAGTTTTTAGTGTTTGATTTACCATTGAATCTAATACAGAAGTCCCTTCAATATATTTGCCATATATCCTTCTATTGATTTATTTTGTTCAACAGATGCATTAAATGTGGTTATGTAAAGTATTATCATATGCTCCCTCTTATCCAAAATAAAAGTTGTTTTGGAGAGATGCACATTTATTAAGAAAGCTAATGAAATGTTTGATATACCCTTATTAATTACATGTTGAATTGCTTTGAAAATGTAATCTGTATAATTAAGATGTGAGAGAAATTAAAGAATAATTTTAGAAATAAAATTATAAACATGCATAAAAAATTATAAATGACACTTATTTTAAATAATTAAAATCCCTCTAAAACGACTTTTATTTTGAACATGACTAATATTTCTTTTCCCCTCTTATGAATTGATTTCGAGGTTATCCTAAGTTGACTATTGAGGCTATCCTGAGTTATGGCTCCATTCCCATTTGATCGTCTCTATCACGGTGCTGTAGATTGTCAGATTCAGAAATAACAGCCTCTCAAGCGACAAGTTTATGGGTGGCTTTTGGTTAGATTGTCAAATATTACGTGCTTTCTAGAAGTCTATTCCCAATCACATAATTATATCCAAGAGCATAAACATGATATTCTATGAAAAATGACCTTTATGAACAAATAAAACAATACTTTTATTTTAGTGTGCAACATTTTACAAATTTGAATTAAATGTGTAGATTTTTTTAAGAATAAACAACTCAATTCAAAGGATTACTCCTTGTTAATATTTTACTTATGCTATTAATACAACTGATATTTAAAAGGATTATAAAATATCTTTTTATATAATTTTTAGTATAATTTTTTAATATCAAATAAGTGACTGTATTTCAAATACATATTCACCAATAAATTTATTAGAAAAAGTTTTCAAATTATATTAACAAAGATGAAAAGTCACATAATTTTTTAAAAGATTAGTTTCTTATTTGATGTAAGTCACATTGATAAAATACTAAAAAATAATCTTTTGAATTGAGTTATATGATTTTTTAAAAATAAGTATTAAAAAATTTAGAAAAATTAGTACTTCATAATGCGTGTTGTCGCTTAAGAAAATTAGAAATAAAAAATTTGAGGCTTTTCGAAGAATTTAATTTGTCTGGCCGACTAATTGAGTCATCTCAAAAGGCAAATGATGATTTTGTCTGCCGTGTGCAATTAATATTCCTTTAATCCGCAAGCAAGGAAGAAGTATATGTTAGAAATTTTTTTTAAGGGAATTACAAATAATTAGTTTTAGTATTTGATTTATAATTGAATCTAATAAAGAAGTCCCTTCAATATATTTGCCATCTTTTTATTGATTTATTTTGTTCAACAGATACATCAAATGTGTTTGTGTAAAAAATTGACTTTGAGGTTATCGTGAGTTGATCATTGAGGCTATGCTGAGTTATGGCTCCATTCCCATTTGATTGTCTCTATCAACATTTTATTGATTTATTTTTTTCGACAGATACATTAAATGTGGTTATGTAAGGTACCATCTTATGAACTGACTTTGGATGAAGATTGTGTGATATAGTAAAATTAGTGGGATGAATCGTCAAAGAAGTGGGATGAAATTGGCTAACCTTCACCAATATGCTTATTCAAGAAAATTTAAAATTATCTTAACAAAAATGTTAGTTTTTTTGTTTAATGTTTATTTAGGTTCGAATTATAATAAATAGAAAAATAGATTTGCTTCCTTGTTATTAGACCAGAGCCCAAATAATGCCGTGCACTTTAATTTATCCCATCAAAACCATTAGAAATTTATTAAGCATATAGTCAAAGAAAAGACATTCGAAGACCTTTATCACAAAGAAAAACAAGCACTTTAAAGCTTTCATTTTCAAAGAAAGACTTGATTATCAAAGAAATTATAGAGCTTCAAATTTTTTTATATTAGTAAATTTAATTTGATTTAAATATCTAATTGTCAAAATTTTAAAAATAGATCATATTTTAATTTTTCATAACATGTAATTTTGTAAAGACTAAAACATATTAATTGCTAATTTTTAGTGTAAACTAGATGAAATTCTAAATATATATAAAATAAATCGGAAATGTTTTTAAAAATTCTTAATAAATTTACAATTCAAATTTAAATGATAAATTCAAACTATTTAATATTAAGAAAGTTTAATATCTTGACTGATTAACAACTCACATCTTACTAGTAAAATGACTCTCTTGGCAATGTTCTTGACCTTAACGGAATTAATGAAATGATTTGTATTTGATAGATAAATAATCAAGATAAAAATACAATCACAAAGATCATATCAAACAGGATCTATTCATATGCATATAAAACAAAGAGTCACCTACTTGAATTCTTGTTGTGATTCCAGTGGTTAAAGAGCTTTTTGTTACCAATTTACGGCAAAAAAATGTCTTCGTCTTTACTCTATCAAGCAACTTTAAACATACACTCACAGATGTATATCTTCATGTTTTGTTTGCATAGCCTCTATATAACTACCATCATATAACTACCTTTGGTAGTTATTTCAAGAGGTTTGACTACTATACCCTTCATGGGTGTATAAAAGTCATCATCTCCCATTCACACATGATGAGTTTAACAAAACTCTGCAATGCTCATACTTATTCAATAACCGGTGTGATCAGCATACGATGAGAGTACATTGTCACATATCTATTAGGAGTATATGACATCTCGATTAACAAATTGATCATTTGACTTATGTGTCCTTGAGTAGACATTGTATGCTATACTTTAAGGTTATATCTCGCATTTGCACTTTTCTTTTATCTCCTTTAGTTTCTTATATCATGACTGTATTCAAATTCTCCACTAAAGAGACGATGGCCATCTATGAATACTTTTTATGCGAGTCAATGATTTAAATTAAATGACCTTCCTCTGTTCTCAATCCTCTTTTGAATTAAATTGAATTTGCTTTCCTAGAATTATTTCATAAGATCGCATCTTACACAATCTTTTAGCAATAACCTAAAGTAGCAAACCTTAAATTCAATTCTAAAAAATAAACAAGAGTCATAAGGGTATATGATGAGGTTTTCCTTAACCTCAAGGGTCTCACACAATGTAAGATGAGATCTTGAGACTTATATTAATCCCTTTTTGTGGTCAGTTTTGCACACATGGTATGAGTTATGTGCTACGGTATTTACCCACGTCATTTAACTTGAACATCTTTATTCAAGAAATACCATACAAATGATAGTTCAAACATACTCAATATTTAACTTGAGCTCACTTATCTACTTAAAAACTTATTCAGAGCTCACATCTGGCAACGTAAGACATATATAGTAATTAATAAATCACTTTAAACCAATTTCCTTGCAACATTTATGGTTTATATTTCGCGCTCTCAATTATCACCTAGATAATAAACGTTAAACTTGCCTCATCTATACTTGAGAAAGCCAATCTATAATCTGTCTCATATATTTATGATTCATACCAATATATATTTATACACGAACATATATATTCATGAATCAAATGATACATAATGTATAATCTTCATCATACAGTATCTCCAAACATATGACATTCGACCAAGTGAAAATACATAAAGAAATGTTTATCAGTACATTTCAACATCTACGTAGTCCTAGTAACTTTACATGCTCAATGTATATATCTCTAGAAATTGGCTTTGTCATTGGGTCTGCTATCATATATTGCGTAGATATATATCTCACGTTCACTTCTCCTTATGCAACTATATCTTTCATATAACTATACTTAGTATCTATGTGCTTTGTCTTACAATAAAATTTGGGGTCTTTAGTATAAGTGATGGCAGCTTGACTATCACAATTGATGGTCACTAGATTAATTTCGCTTTTAGTGACTCCCAAATGCACAAAAAATTGATGAAGCCACACAACCTCTTGTATTATAGTTAAGAATACTATAAATTCAGCTTCCATTATAGATAATGCAACGCAAGATTGTTTCTTACTTTTCCATGATATTACTCTATGGTTTAGTACGAATACATATCCTAAGGTAGATTTTCTTTCATCTAAATCTCCTCCCTAGTTTGCATCTGTATATCCTTGTATACATAAATCATTGCCTTGATAACATAATGCATAGGCCACGATTCCTTTTAGATACCTCAATATTCTCTTTACTGCTTTCCAATGTGCTTAGCTTGGATTTGATTGATATCTGCTCACCATCCCAACGACGTAACAAATATCTGGTCTAGTACACATCATTACGTACATGAGACTTCCAACTGCACTAGAGTAGGGAACATTCTTCATTTGTTCCCTTTCTTGTGGTATTGACGGGCAATTTCTCTTACTAAAGCCTTCATTTTTAGCAATAGGATTATTAATTAGTTTGCAATCTTGCATATGGAATCGTTCAAGAATTCTTTGAATGTACATCGCTTATGAAAGCGATGACATTCTCTTCGAACGATCTTTTAAAATCTTGACTCCAAGAATGTATGTCACTTCACCCATGTCTTTCATTTCAAATTCAGATGATAACCAATTTTTGATTTGCGTAAGAAACACACAGCCATTACAAGCAATCAATAAATCATCCATATATAAAGATAAAATCGTGAATTTATCTTTGGATCTCTTAACATACACACAATGGCCTTCATTGATCATTTAAAAATTATACGAAATGATTACATTATGAAAATGAATATACCATTGCCTTGAAGACTGCTTCAGGCCATAAATTGATTTTAATAATGAACATACTTTATTTTCTTGACTTGCCTTGATGAAACCTTCAGGTTGTTCCATATAGATTTCTTCATCTAATTCTCCATTGAAAAAAGTAGTTTTTATATCCATTTGATGTAATTCAAGATCCATACTGGCTACTATAGCCAAAATAAGACAGATTGAAGCAAACTTCACAACATGTGAAAAACTTTCCTCGTAATCAATTCCCTCATGTTGTGTGTATCCTTTTGCTACAAGACATGCCTTATATATTTCAATATTGACATCAGCTTTTTGCTTAATTTTGAGAACTCACTTATTCCCAATTGCTTTATGCCCTTCAAGGAGATCAACCAAGTCCCATACTTGATTTAAGCTTAAAGAAGTCACTTATTCTGTCATTACTTTCATCTATTCTTCTTTCGCAGGACCAGTAAGAGCCTCATTTACATTCCTTGGCTCTTCATCCTCTTGCAGAACAATCATATTTATTTCTCTTTCAATCTCAAAACAACGTTGGGAAATCATTCCTTGATTACTTTGTCTTAATCGAGGTTCACCATAAACAAATTCATGATTGATCTAATTGCTCCCACTCAGATCAGTCATCATAGAGAACCTTTCTGTGGAATTGCTCTCATTTGGTTGAAGTTCTCCATCTTAATTCTTTATAACAGAATCATTCTGATCAAACGACTCATATAATAATAGGTCTTTACCTATTTCGCTTTGCTTGGGAAAATCATTATCTAAGAATGTTACATCTCGTGATTCAAATTTAGTTACACCTCCATTACCTTGTTCACTAATGAACATATATCCTTTTGAGTGTTCTGAGTATCTAATAAAAATATTTTTCTCCCTTTTAGGCCTAATTTCCTATGTTTATGAGAGAGATCATGAACATAGGCTGCACACCCCTAAGGTCTGAGACTTAATATATCAGGTTTGCTACCAGTCCACAACTCATATGGTATGCTAGTAACTGATTTCGTGGGAACACGATTAAGTACATAGGTGGCTGCTAGCAATGCATCAACCTAAAAAGTGATTGGTAAATTTGCTTGTGCCATCATGGACCTAATCATTTCTAATAACGTCCTATTTCGTCTTTCAGCTATGCCATTTTTTTGTGGGATTCTATGAATTATTAATTGCCTTTCTATTTCTTTCTCATCACATAAAGCCTTGAACTTTTCTAACAAGTATTCTTGTCCACGATCAGTTCGTAATGCTTTTATTTTCTTATCTAATTGATTCTCAACCAAGTTCATATATTTTATAAAACAATCGAATGCTTTCGATTTATAAAAAATCAAATAGACATGACCATATTGAGTATAATCATCTATGAATGTGATGAAATAAACTGCCCCACGTCTAGCTCTTATATTCATTGAACCACAGATGTTAGAATGAATTAATTGCAATGGATATAAAACTTGTGCTCCCTTTCCAAATGACTTTCTTGCCATTTTACCAGCTAAACAATGTTCATATGTAGGTAGATCTACTTGACTTAGATTACCTAAAAGCCCTTCTTTAGCTAATCGATTAATTCGATTTTGACCAATATGACATAGTCTAGCATGCCCAAAATTGCATCATTATTGGAATTACTAGATGTAAATAATGAATAACTAATATTATTATTTTCCTTTAACATATCCAGTACAATAAAACCATCAAATAAAAAACCATGGCCATAATTAACAGATCCAAGATACAAATCCATTCCACCACCGTGGAAATTTATATTAAAAACAAATCTAACCAACATTAACACAGATAAAAGATTCCTACGAATTTGTGGAGCAAATAATACTTCATGTAAGATGAGAGGTCATCCTCAATGCATGTCCAATTTACATGTGCCAATTCCTTGTACAACAACTTTGGAATTATCACCTATATAAAGCAGTAGACTACCATGTGGGAGTTTACGAAACTTAATGAAGGCATCACGATCCTTCGCTACATGGTTGGTTGCTTCTGAGTCTACAATCCATAAATGATGTGATTCAGTAAGAAAAATAGAACAAGAAATATTCACAGAATAAATGTTTGTACTATAAAGCTGTACTTTCTTAGGCTTGGTACAATCTCGAGCAAAGTGGCCCTTATTATCACAATTATAACACTTTCCATATTTCATGTTCTTCATTTTGAAGGGACGTTTTCCCTTTCCACGTTGGTTCCATTTTGCCTTCTTGGATTCCTAAGGAGAGTGTTTGAATTTCTTATTCTTCTTCACTTATATCCACCATGATGCTTGCGTTTCTTGTTTATAGCTCCATGTGAGCTAGAACTAACTGCATATGCCTCAAAAGACATCTTTGAGGCTTGAAGACGCTCTTCCCCCAAGATAAGATGCCTCGTAGCATCTTTCATTGTCTGAATGTTTTCATTATGAGTTAGGTGCATCTTCATTTGCTCCTAACTCTGAGGCAGTGAACGAACCATAACTTGCACTTGTTGTTCATCAGACAGCTCATGACCAACATCACGTAACTTACTTACCATGTTGGACATTTTCCTCATATGTTTTTGCATTGTATCACCTGGGTGCCTCTTATAAGTATCAAACTAAATTGTAAGTCACCTCACTTTGGTCACTGAAGCACCTCTAAAATGAGTAGCCAATGTGGACCACATGTCCTTTGCAGTTTCGAATTTATGGAACTCACGCATGATACCATTATCCATGCTACTCAGCAACCTAATGCGAGCTAAAGAGTTCTTCTTTTTCCATAATTCATATGTATCACGACCCTTCTATGTTGAGCTGTAGTGCCCTCCTCAGGAATGTCCATAGTTAGGTTTAATGGTTCAAGAGCCTCTTACTCTTCTAGTACATATTGAATTTTCATACTCCAGATTTCGTAATTGTCCCCATTGAGTTTCTCACCTCTATTAAGTTCAGCAATAATATTCTTTGAAGCAATAGCCATTTTAAAACACTAAGTTTCTATAATAAGAAAATAAATATATATACATGTTAATGTCACATTAATCATACATAGAGTAAATAATTCGATCACAATTTGCATATGAAATCAAAAGTCCACAAATGTGTTCAATCATCATTCATACAACAATCGAATCATAATTACTTTACTCTAGACGAATTCCTATATAAAATTCATGTAAACATTTTACATAAATATTAAGGCATTGTTCTTATAAAACAAGATATTGTATTAGTTGCGGTACAACATACTAACATTCTATAGGTAACGAACCCTACGCGAAAATGAGTTCACGAGTTTGTGTGAAACAGTTCGCGAAGCTCGATGTACAATAGGTCTTACTATTTTCATTGGAAGACTTAAAGGATATAAAGTCCTTATCAACTTCCTTTTACGCATTTCTCTAATAAATGTTATCACTAACAAACTTTAAGTCTTCTTGTTAGACATAATATTCCAGAGCAATCGTAACAGTTCACCTTGAGGTTGAGGTAATGTCGCAAGCAAAGTTATGTACTTTACTTCAACATCTGCGTAAGCTAGGCAACCTCCAAAATATAACTCTTGCATCATGTTATTAAATAAAATAACATGTTGTGTTAGACCGTCACTAGGCATTAAACGCATGTTAACTAATTTTACGTACATACTGCCTATTCGTCTCCTTTGTGCCTCACATCGAATAAGCTTAAGTGTTCACTTAATAATAGACATCTTTCTGAAAAAACAAATTTTCAAGAATCAAAAGAGAGCACAAAATAAACAAATTATTTTGTCTAACACATAGAGAACTAATGCTCATATTATGGAAATAATTTAATTTATTTTGTTTAATTGTTTTATTAAAAATTTATTGAACTAATCAAATTATGCTATTGATATTTAATCAACTAGAAACTTATTTCTAATCTAATCATAATTGAACTAATCAATTTATCGGGATTTAATTAGAAATTAATTTCTATTGAAATGCCTAATTTTAATTCAACTAAAATAAACTCATTTCTAAGTTTATTTTAACTAAACAAATTAGTTTGTTTTTAATATAATTTGAAACTAATTTAACAAAATTAATTAGTTTGGGTAAATTAGAAAACTTATTTCTAATTGTTTATGAGTCTTTTGTCTTATTATAGTTATATATATAACAATGTATAGTTGAGAGAGAGATAGAGTGGCCATATGCCACGAATTGTTATATATTGACAAAAAAAAACAATTTTTTATGAATTAAAAACCATATACTTATTAAAAACCACTGTTCTCATATGACAAGACAAATAAAGTTGTTTATGAATTAAAAACCACATACTTATGAAAAACCACGCCTTTGGTCTTCTTATGACAAGACAAATAAAGTTGTTTATGAATTAAAAACCACATACTTATGAAAAACCACGCCTCTGGTCTTCTTCATGCATTGTTTGTGAAAAAAACACATACTTTGTGAAAGGCATCTTCTTCCTCCTTTGGTCTCCCTCCTTTGTGAAAAAACACAAACAACTCTTCTGGCTTCGAAAAAATGAAAGTATCTTAAAGCGAAGAAACAAAACTAGCAACCTTGTCTTTTTGTTTGAAGACCATTCAAAAAAAGAGCAAGAAAAAAACAAACTCTGTTGTTCTTAACGTTTTCCTAAGAACCACGTTTCATTGTTGAAGACCACTCATTTTTAATTGTCAACAATCATCTTCCCAAACTCTCATGAAAGAAGAGACAAAATGAAAAATCGATATTTCAAGGCTTTTGGACTATAGAAATAGAATGAATAAAACCATAAGCATAAAACAGACGTCAATATTAAAAGCATATCACAAAACACTGATTTACACATGCATATTACATTAAAAAAAACATTAGCAATGATAGATAAATAATCAAGATAAAAACACAACAAAGATCATGTAAAATAGGATCTGTTCATATGCATATAAAACAAAGAATCACCTACTTGAATTCTTGTTGTGATTCCATTAATTAAAGAGTTTTTTGTTACCAATTTACTGTAGAAAATATCTCCGTCCCTAATCTGTCAAGCAACTTAAAACATACACCCACCGATGTATATCTTCACGTTTTGTTTTTATAGCTCCATATAACTACCATCATATAACTACCTTTGGTAGTTATTTCAAGAGGTTTGACTACTATACCCTTCATGGGTGTATAAAAGTCATCAGTATTTATATACCCTATCTTTGATTCAACTTATCTTAGTTATTCGCTTGAGTATGGAATTATGAATTGAGGTTGTTCTAGTGTATTCATTCACTAATTCTTTATTTTTTTCACTTAAATAATGGTCTTCTGGTGGCAGCTATAAGGCTTATTGGGTTTCGATAATTCTCTTGTGGGATTTGTCTACATTCCTTTCAGTTTTTATAGATCTCTTGGCATTTAATGTCTTTAGCTCTTGCTTGATCAAGTTTTTCTTTACACAAACAAAATCTTTGTAACTCTGCACTTCATGATCCATTCCCCTAAAAATTTCATCATTAAAACTTAGATCCTCTGCTAAATTATTCAATTTAAATAAGCAGCTCCCCCTCCTTCTAATACCTATATCTTTTATAATAATTGAAGAGTGATCAAATATCAAAGGGTTCATAAACATTGCTTTGCTCTCTGAAAATTCATCTAACCATTCTTCATTAATAAGTGCTTTATTTAATTTATTTCTCAAATTCCATCTTGAATTTTGATTGTTAGTCTAAGAAAAGAGACACTCTAGCTTCAAATATGTAACTACTATATTTTGCTCACACTTTATGAATTCATTGATGAAATTCCTCAGCCTCACACATCCCTCAGCCTCATCTCCATAAAATATACTATTACGTTCAACCATACTGAGCCAAGAGCCTTTTAATATTGAATGATTACGCTCAAATTTTTCCCATAGATGTTTTCTTTGGAAGCTAAAATTTGATCCATTAATAAATTTTATATTTTCACTATAATTATCCTTTATCATCCTTGCTAACACATAAACCATTTAATCACTAAAATCGAGTAAAGTCACTATTACTTTCCTAAAGTCATAAATCAAAATTATGCAATGGCTATAGTGGTGGTGTTGATCAATGGATAAGAAAGTCTAATGATTCCTAAAAATCTTAAACTTAGATGTATTTTCCAATGTAATTTTTTCTTCCATCAAGTCGAGAATTGACGGCTTAGCTTCAAAGACAAAATTTTCCAATGCTACTAATTTATTAGGACAGTTGTTACCCTAATATTCTATGACACTATTGACATCACAATTGAGATTTAGGGTTGGAGCCCTTATTTTATTCTTTCTTCATGCTTTCCTCCTACTACCATTATAGAACTCATCCAAGTTCTACTCTACTACATCTTCAGATGTTGATCTTTCTCTTACATTAATTTCTTTGTCCAGTTGACACTCCTTCTTTCAGTGGTGCATTGGGTCTCTATCAATTTTACCATTTCTTCTATAATTTCAGGTAAATGGAAAACTTCCTATCCCCCTGCATTCCCCTCTCCCACCATATAACTTATTTCATTTCTGATTACTCGTTTCTTATCCTCACGTGATATTTTAGTTTATATAGTTTCTTAATTTTGTTTAATTTCTTTGTCCTTCTGTTATGCATCACCAATGTTGAGTTTCTTCTTTTATTCATCTAACTTCATCAGTTCCATATAGCCACCTTGATCAGATTTCCTTCTAATGTCTCTCTACTATTTTTCTTATAGTTTTAAGGAAGGTTTCTAGTGATAGGACACTAAAGCTAAGTTCTCAAATAGCTTTTCATCCTCACCAAATCTCATTATTGATATTATTTTAGGTAGAAATTTACCCAACTCAACACTAACACATAGCCTAACAAATCTAATTCTTTTTCTCCTAACAATTGTTTCATCCATGTATATGATCTTCCCATTGTAACTAGCTAACAAACTTAATCCTTTGATCTACCAATAATCCAGTGGAACATTATTATGTTCACCCCAATTGGTATATTCTCAAGTTTACTTTTATTTAAGCTAATTTTTGGTCTCCATATCTAAACGAAGATGTGAAAATTTTGAATATTCTGTAGATTTGTCTTAACTAGTCCTGTGGCCTCCTTTCTTTTTTTTTGCTCTCCAAGTTTTTTATGCCTATAACTAAAATCGAGGGTCTATTATCTAACCTAAGAAGAAGTTGACCAAGGTGGTGTTCTAACTCTTGGCTCCTCTTTTGGCACTTCTAATACAAATGGGACAATGACTCATCCCTCAGTTGTGGTAGGGGTAATAATGTAAGGAAGTATCAAAAGCTTCCCCTACTACCTTTCTTTAGTTCATTTGGATGTTGGGACTTTTCAAAGATGTTTCCTCTTTTTTCTTAAACATACATTTTCCTAAGATTTCTCTAGTTGAAGCTTGCTTAGGGGGAAAGATGGAAAGGTAACTTTAGTCTAAAGCCTTGAGGCTACTTTTTGCTACTTTGACAACCATAAGCTTAAAAGATTAAACTTAGGTAAGGGATAGTTTAAAAGGCACTTACCTAAAATGATAACAAAAGATAAGGCAAGAAGAAGAGGCAATGGGAAATTACTACACTCTCCCTAAAAGGAGGAGACATTATAAGACAAAGGATGTTTACCGACGGAAATTACCAACAGAAAATGTTGAATTTCTATCGGTAATATAATTTCCCGACAGTTTTAACTGACGACTGCTTCCGTCACTAAAACCACCATCGGTAAATTGTGTGGACGAGAACAAGTTTTCGTCGGTGTGGTTACAGACGGTTAATAATAAACCGTTGGTAGATGATTCTAGTTTTTTCGACGGATATCCTTCTCCATTAATATAGTTACCGATAGAAATAAACAGTTTCGTCGGTGAATATACAGACAGTTTATGATTAACCATCGGTGAATGTGCAGGAAAAACGTATACAGATACCAACGGTTTATGATTATCCATCGATGAATGTGCAGGAAAAACTTATACAGATATCGACGGTTAATGATTAACCATCGGCATATGTGTATTAAAAACGTATACATATACTGACGGTTTGCAAATAACCGTTAGTGAATGAGGAATAAAAATGTATACATATATTGACAGTTTATGATAAACCGTCGGTGAATGAGGAATAAAAACGTATGCACATGCCGACAGTTTATGATAAATCATCAGTGAATGAGCAATAAAAACATATACATTTATCGCCGGTTTATGATAAACTGTCGATGAATGAGCAGGAAAAACATATACATATATCGATGGTTTGCCAATAACCTTCGGTAGATTAAATGGGTTTTACCGACGGCTTATGATAAACCATCGGTGAATGTGCATGAAAAATGTATATATTTACCGATGGGAGAAGGATATTCGTCGAAAAAAAACCTAATTCATGTACCCCTTTATTAATCCAAAGCTCTAAGCTCCTGTACAGTTGCTGAGGTTACCTTTAACTCTCTGTAAATGACTTGTTGAATGCCAATTGTTTTTAAAATCTCGACGTCAAATTTGATTTCAATGTCAACAGCTATAAATTATCTATGCATAAATTTTTGAATTGTTTATATATTGATTTTGTTTAAACATAAATTTAATTGATCATATAAAGGAAAAAAGATTTCTTAACTGATAATAAAAACATTAAATTGTACATAAATTCAAAGCAAATGACTACAACAATCCTATTGTCCTGGTGAACATGGATGGTCTAAGTTTCTATCTCTCCGCCTTAATTGCTCCATGTCATTTTGGAGCTTAGTTATTACGTCCATCAAGGTCTGCACTGTGTTCTCAAGTAGATAGATATGTTCCACTGTCGATCGTCTAGTATATGATGTTGTACTGGAAATAAAGGACTACGAATAACATGTGTTCCCAAATGAGCCTAGCCTGAAGATCCTTCCACGACTGTCCCTACCACTGACTACATCAAAATATGACTGGCTCTTAACAACAGCTTGTTCTTCCTGAGAATGTCGCTGAATTGTTTATTGTATTTTGTCCTATTAGGAGGCAATGCTTATATTATAATTAGTAAGTGATAATTATTAAGAAAGATTATTAAACCATGAATTTCACATACATTTAGTTCTTCACATCGACTGTTAACGAATATCACACTGTCATGCTTCTTAATGTGAGTATGCAAAAACAACTGACAGGGCGTAGGCCTTATGCCCGTAGACTTTTCCTACATAACAATAAAATGTTCTAAGGTAAACAAGAATTTGTAAAAATTTTGGTAGAGTTCCTCTATTTTTAAGATATTCCTCCCTGTTGAACAAAGAAAATAACTCATCACAGCCATATATGACTCCAGACATTTATACCATGATCATCATCCATCATCACAACATTCACAAATTAATTTAAATTGAAAAACAACAAAGTAAAAAATTAGAATATAAGTGTAATAGTTAGATACTTACAAGTCTCTCTGCATGTTCGTAGTGGATAAGTGATCCTCCCTATAAACGAGAAGACTGTCTCTCCCTAGGCTTCCCGTCTATTGGTCGAGTTACGGCCTGATATGAACATTGCCTCAAGTGATGTCTAGTACTCCTGTCAACGACTCCATAAGTCCTTAGAAAAATAAGGTGATCGTACACCAGCCTTGTGTATTGCAGTAATAAAGTCGCGATAACGTGTACGAGCTCACCGCTCCCAAAAACTATATATGTCCCCATCGATATCAGAATCCCAGTAAAAAAAAATTCTGAAATTAAAAGGAAAACATTCGGGTACTGATAATCTACTATTATTTATGTAATTAATGCATACAAATAAATAAAAAAGGAAATTATTTCCATATTGTACCTCAATTTGGGTCTCCAAACTATATGTCTATTCTCAATTCAGTCCATATTAATTAATTAATTGAACAAAATTTTGAGTTGCACATACTTTCCTCCTATTATTTTATGTGTTAAACAAATACATCTGGCGCGGCTATCAAACTCTTTATACTTTATTATAGATCCACTTTAGTTAGACTAAATATCAAACTCTTTATACTTGATTATATATCAAAATATTTCCTAATCCTTAATAAACTTTAAACTATGAAATCCATAACTAATAGCTCAATTAAGAAAATTTTCTAATATTGAGACTCCTCATATATGCATATGTCCTTTATGAACTAAGAAGAATTTTTTTTACAAATTCTTAATAAGCCTAATCGAATTGAAAATGAATTTGCTATAATTTTTCTAACTAAAGTATAGTTAGTTACTCTTTTACTTTACAATCGGGTTAAATAGATACTTATAAGTCTTTGGTTATATTTATGATCCATTTATGCCCTTGGTCTTCTCTACAAGTTTATTAGGTGTTGTATAATTACTCTACAGGGCTATTAAGGAACCATGATGATAAGGCCCAAATATTTGACTAATTAGCCTAAGTCTTTTTTGTCGTCTCATAATCCTATATATAAGTGACTTATAAGGGGATATGTTTACACCACATATAACCTTACTTAAGTTAGGGGAAGAAGTAAGAGAAGAGTATTGGTCATTTTCTCTATTTTTCACGTATTGCATAAAGGTGATTATACAAAGCTCAAGAATAACAAATGTCTTCTAATCCAAGTATTCTTAAAATCATTTTATTATTCATATATTAATTACTGAGATGCATACAATGTTTTTGAAAGATCCTGTAATTACTTTAGTGTAATATATTTCCTATATATGGTATTAGAGTCGTATAAAATGCTATTGAAATATCCTATAATTACTTTAGCTTAATATATTTCCTATATATGGTATTAGAGTCATATTTCAATAGGTTTTATAGTCCTTGATTTTTTTAATAGGTTAAACTTTCAAGTTGTGAAAATCTGTATTGAAGACTTTAGGCTATTATTCTGAAATTTCAAATTCAATTTACATAAAAACTTTAGAATTGTTTATTTTTTCTTATAATTAAGTCATGAAGTTGGTTAATAACTTCACTAAAGTGGATTGCTAATCAATTTTGTCATAAGATTGGCTAAAAATTTCACCAAAGTTGGTTGTTAATCAATTTTGTAGCTTAGTTGTGCTTAAATATTATTACATGTTTTAGACGTGTATTATCATTTTTTGACACTTTTTCTAATTATTATTTGATTGTGTCATATATTATCATCGGTCTTTGTTTCTCACATGATGCTAAATTACAATAGAAAATTAAAATCTAGGCTAATTATTAGCAGAAAACACTTTAACATACTCATGTTAGTAACATGCCCCCTATAAACATTAAGGCATAGTCCTTTAATTAGTGGATTAACATTTAATTAGTGGATTAAGTTTAATTTGAAATATTAAAGATCAAAATGGTTCTATTTGAAAATAAAAACA
>JANVCQ010000009.1:23662456-23675032 GCA_025531925.1 Erythroxylum plowmanianum | reverse complement strand
CCTTAACAACAGAACTTTCTTAATTAATTGCTTAGCAAATTTAGGAGGTATAAATTTAGTAATTTGACCTAGTCCTTGAGGATCGACACTTGAGTACTGCAACTTAACCTGTGCACTTGCAGAGCCTATCAATATTCATATAAACCAGTTTTAAATTTTTTTTATTAATATAACTAACATAATACATAAATATTAATATTACGTAATATCTTTTTTCTTTGCATACAACCGATAATATGTTTGTCATCAAAAGTTCAAAAATTATGTCATTCCTTTAATTGTCAATTTTATGTTTTACATACCCTGTCAATTGTATCAATAAAATATTAATAATAACAACACTTTGAAATTTTATTTTTTAAAAGTTTAGAACTTATTCGAGAAATAAAAAAATTGACATAAATATTTGTATGCAACTTTATCCAGTGATTATGTTGCATTTATATGTAACAGACAGACAAAAGTGTAATTATAAGTACAATTATTGTTATCTTTTTATTAAGACAATAAAATTCATATCATCAAATAAAGAGCATGAAATCCTCTGTCCCCAAATTTGTGTACGAACTCTGTCCTATGATATCTAAGCCATTTATTTATGTGAGTCTCACACAAATAAATGGCTTGAATTTAATGGGACAGGGTTGGTACACAAATTTGGGGACAGAAGATCTATCCCCCAAATAAAGTGGCACTGTTAGAGGTGTAAGCAGCAAAGTTTTTTTATTAGACAACAAAATAAATAATATTGCTTAAAAATTTGAATAATGCAACAAAACATTTTCAAATTATATCAACAATATTAAATGGACATTACAACAATTTAGGTCTTTATAAAATAATAAAGTGGTTTTTTTGAACAATAATTTGTAACACAAAAAGTAACAATTAAAAGTAAACTCTTATCATTAAGTAGGCAACATCTATATATACATTAAAAGCAATGTACATATATTAATGTATGTATTAATTGCATACGTACTTTCAAATGTAAATGACCAAAAAATGCATTTATATATGTTGTATAGTCCATAAGGCCTTGTAAAATTCAACCTATAACTTATTTAAAATACAAAAGCAAAAAATAACTAGCTAAAATATTTACCTACATTATCTTCCTCTATTTCAAATAGAATATAAGTGAATTAATCCAAAGACTAAACAAAACTAATATGTGTGGGCGCTTCAAAATCTTTCAATTAGCACCTCCTTTTCTATTCGTAATCATCACCTTTTTACTAAAAAAAAGAAATAAGAAGTATATTAAAATTGTAAAACTACTATGCTCACAAACTTTTTAATATATCTAAAAAATGAAATACTAATTACTTTATTACGACCTTAATTTAATTAATAAAAATAATATAGTTCAAAAACAAATAACACCATGATTAAATATTTTTATGAACAAATTCAAAAAACATGAACATAAGCAAATAATCTCAACAAAAAAGATAACAAGATAATGTACAATAATAGTGAAATAAGAAAATTTGTCACCTGATATTCTTAATGTTGATATGTATGGTTTGGAGGAATAGAAAATTCCTTATCACTCCCATATCAGCCACAACTTCAACAAGCTTTTGACTATCATTTTTCTTTTGCAATTCTTCAATGCGAGCCTATAAAAAAAAATTTCCAATCACACTAATAAATTTAAGTACCATATATGATTACACAAAATCTACTATAATTCCATTTATACTAGAAATAATTCATTTTTGACAAGAACAAATCAACAATATAAAAAACAAATAAAATGGAATCAGAAACACATGTAATAATCAATAAATTTGGGCATTTCAACAAAAGTAGCAACAATGTAGAAAATTATTATAAGACAAACATTACTCACAATTTTTTCTCTTATAGCTTCAGTAAAATGCTTGTACACTTTTTCAGGCTTTCTTTTATAAGTTGCAAGATACTTTTTTGTATTATAAACTGGAGTTTTATCCTCTATTTCATTTTGCTATATGTTGAAACAATTATTAACAATAATTTAGAAAAAATTTTAGAAAATTGAAACATTTTTTATAAATTATAACTCATTGAAGAACTTGCCAACTTAGCATAAATAATTGCAAAGCTCTTAGGACCAGTTGTGTGCATTTCAATTTGTTGTTTTCTATTTTGATTATTTGTTTTAACAAATTGTTAAACATTGAAGCATTATATTAATTAGATATCATGTAACTAGTTTGTAAAAAATACTATTAATTATCATACCTTCATATCTGGGTGGTTCCAATAAGAAATAAGCTCCTCAAAGTTTCCTTTCCTTATATAGTTGGGATGATTGACCATTCTTTTTGTATATATCATATACTGTTTGATATGAGTAGCACAACAAGACAATAGGATCAAAAACGTATCTAATGAGCAATTAATCTAGGCATCTCAATGAAAGTACTAATAATACAGAAATTTGATGCAAAATAAAACACTGCTCACAAGTTTCTTTTTTTATAGCTTCAATAGCTTGCTTATACACTTTTAGAGGCTTTCTTTTATATGCTGCAAGCTAATTTTTAGTGCTAGAGAGTGGAGTTTTACCCTCTCTTTCATTTTGCTATCCATGAAAAAATTTGTTAATTAGAATTTTGAAATAATTTGATAGATTATAACTCATTTAAGAATTACCAACTTAATGTAAATACTTGTAAACTCTAAGGACCAACTGTGTGCATTTTAATTTGTTGTTTTCTATTTCGAATATGTGTTTCAATAATTTGCTACATATTGAAACATTATATTAATTAAATGTTATGAAACTAAGTTGTAAAATGTAATAATAATTATCATGACTTCATATCTGGGTAGTTCCAATATAGAATGAGCTCTTTAAAAACTTTGATTATATAGTTAAGACGATTGACCATTCTTTTTATATCTTTTGTATATTATTTACAATTATTTCGCTTCACTTTACACATGTAACTTCTCCTTATATAAGCAATATATGCTCATAATTGATAAATATATACTCCATACTACAATATATTTTTTCTTAACGGTATCTCAATAAGATTTATGCAGAGCATCCATTAGAGGAATATGGTCCTTTGCATGTATTTTTTAATTTGTTAATTAGGAAGAATTTAATTGATTGAATCGCCTATAGAAATTTGTTTCTATTGAAGGCTTATACTAATTGATACCATGAGTTGCAAACAATTATGAAGGTGATGGTATACCTTGCCACACAAAAACATAGGTGTGTTGTAAAGTTATTTAAAACCATGTCAAGTTAGTGGCAGGTGGGATTTTCAGGATTTTGCAAATGACGTAATCGATAACATTGGTACAAAAATGTGGAAAGAAATACTAAGTAAAAAATGTAAGAAAATTTATATTAAAGATTTTCAACTTGATAAAAATCAACTTCACCATTAATAAAGATTTAGAAAGGAAAAATGTAAAACATAAAATTTGATCATAACCGATGAAATTATGCTTTTACCTTCATTAAATTGACGCCCATTAGGCTAAGTATGTCCATTCAAACAACTAATAATACAAAAAGAAGGAAAATGGCAATGAAAGTGAACTATGATGCATGGTTAACAGTTCCTAAAGCATAGTACTTGAGAATCAATTTAGTTTTAGAATACATGGAGTTAATGTTAGATAAGAAATAAACCTTAATATATCCTTCCCCATAACAACTCATGAGAGCTTAAAGTGAGCAGTAGGGCTATCAGTTAAGCCAATTGGAAGAGCACCAAGGTCCATATGGTTAGCATGCACAATTATGGACTTAGGTCCCTATTTTGGCATATTCTGCAATCTTTTTCAAGTTGTAAGATATTGTTATTTAATCCCTTTAATTCCCAGGTAACCAATGCTTTGTTTAAAGGTCAATTTGGTTTCTTCATGTTCTCGAAAATTAAAAGAAATTAGATTAGCTACCTTAAACAAGGCGCTTCTAACTCAAATCATATAACCATTTTACATATCTTGATTATAGAAAGAACTTCCAAAAGAACCCCGATAAATCCGTAGGGCAAGTGATTTATCCGATACAATTATCAAGTGAAGACAATGTATAATCTACAAAGCAGGCTTTAATAAATACAAATCAAGGTTTAGTAACATAATTATATCCAAGAGCATAAACATTATATTCTATGAAAAATGACCTTTATGAATAAATAAAACAATACTTTTGAGTTAAATAGTCAAGCAACAAAAGCATACACACTTAGTACCACCCATTAGGTACAATACAAGTAGCCAGGAACAATATAGGATATTGTACAAGTTTGATATAACACTGGAATCAGAAATACAGTAGAAAAGTAAAGATCTATAAGATCCAAATGGAATCCCCAAATTCCTAATAATGATTTTTAAATTTGACAAGTTAATAATAAAGCTCTCGATTTCATCAAAATCATAATCAAAACTCCAACAATCAGATGGATGAAAAAACAAGTTTAAACAAATCCTAGAATCCCAAGCACGATGCATACATAAGCACAGATCATGAAATCAAATCATACTAAATTTGAGGGTGTGATATTTGTCGATGAGCTAGGGGTTATTGGAGATGAAGATGAACAAGCTGCTGGTAGGGCTAGAGGGCTGACAATCGATTGTGGTGATGTTGGAATGATAGTCAAAAAATTATATTTAACTCTATCATTTGTTCCTTATAATTAGTCTTATAATCCGCTTATAAGTCTTATTATATATCACTTTTTTATGCTCAAAATATTGTAAAGGATAATATATATATATATATATATATATATATATACACACGTACATAATAATAATAATAATAATAATAATAATAATAATAATAGTTTAATTGTTATTAATTATAACAAAATTTACTCATTCTGATCTGATTTGGCCGATAAAATTGTTCTTTTATGACATTAAGTTATGAAAATAATTTTTTTGTAAAAATACAAAGGAAAAGTCAAGAAGTCTTATGCATTAATTACGTTGATTTTTGACTTTTTTAATCTTTTAAATTGAGTTATAATATTTTTAGAATTTTAAATATTTAATTAAAAATTTAAAAGAGTAAGTATTAAACTAAAAAATTAAAAAATGGTGCTTCATAGTTTGTTATCTCTTAAAAAATTTAAAGTATGAAAATTCGAATTCAAAATTTGAAGTGTTAAAGGCTTTTCGAAGAATTTTGTCATCCCCAAAAGCCAAATGATGATTTTGTATGCTGTCTGCAATCAAAGAAAAATTAACACTTTAAAGCTTTCATTTTCAAAGAAGAAAGAGACTTAGAAAATTCAAAGATTTAATTATCAAAGAAATAAGAGAACTTTGAAATTTTCGATATTAGTGAATTTAATTTGATTTAAAGAGATATAATTAATTGATTTTTATTATTTAATTGTCAAATTTTAAAAAATAGATCAAAAATTAATTTTTCATAACATGTACTTTTGTAAAGACTAAAAGATATTAATTGTTAGTTTTTAGTGTAAAATAGATAAAATTTTAAATATATATAACATAGATCATAAATATTTTTAAAATTTTTTTAATAAATTTATAATTTCAAATTAAATGATAAATTCAAACTATCTATTGTTAACAAAGTTTAACACGTCTCTAGACGATTTCACAACTCACATCTTGGACTTTATAAAAATTGGAGGTATTGACAAGATGTATTCTTGACATGAGTGGTAACAAGGTCGGTGATGACCATGTCACCCTGGGCAGAAATTAATTCACCGATGTCCTTTTGTCAAAAGATTCTAAAGTGCCTGACGATAATCAAAATCAAATTACATATATTATACACCTCTTACGGCAGAAGCTATAGCTTTTAAAGAGGCTCTATCTTAGATGATACACACAGGAGTTACATCGGTGGAGGTGGAGACCGATTGCCTTCAACTGGTACACTGATTCCATGACTCCAGCATAGGCATCAATGAGTTGGGAGGGATCATGGTCGAGCTGCTGTAAGTTGGGAGTGATCATGGTCGAGTGCAAAGCAGCAGCTGCGGAATTTCGATTGTTTACTTTTATCTGGATTCTAGGTATGTTAATAGGGTAGCCCACATGTTAGCTCAAGCAGTTACTCGATATCCCAATAGATATAATTGGGATAGGCCGTCGGCTTTTTTGTTAGACACTTTCAATTGTGATGTTGGATTATCTATCTAATTACATCCATTTTTACAAAAAATAATTTTATAATTGATTTTATATTTCACTCACTAAACAATATTTTATCACACATCCATAGAAAAAAAAAGATCGTATGTAAAGCAACAGAGTTAATGAAAATAAAAAGCCACACATAATTTGCAACATCATGCATGACGACATTATTTGTGCCTTTATTGATTGTATTAATCAGTTTCAATTTTGTTTTATTAAAAATCTTATCGATACATATGAGATCTACGTAAATACGAGGATTAAATTAAAGGAAAAATATCCTAAATAGAACAGGTGTTGACGTCAGCCAATATGTTACTTTTAAAGATGCATTCCTAATGTCGCATGTTGTCGTCATTCGCTAAATATTCAACCTTGTAACGATGCAATCATACAAAGGAGTTAGGCTTGACTGGCTTCTCTATTGGCCGACGTAAGCAGCATTATCTTTTACCAGTTTTTTTCTTTTAAATTTTGAATTTTTGGATATTTGAATAAAATTGAATTCTTTGTACTAAAAATAGAAATCTAATTAGGCGTGTGAAATTTATAAGGGTAAACATTTGCAGGTGGATGATATGTAATAGACAAATTTTATTTACGTACATACTATTACTTTAAAAGAAATAGATCCTTATTCTCAATGAGTTTGGTTAACTTGACAATAGACCAAATTTAAATTTAACTTTAACATATTACATTATTATACATTTATGAAAAAACCTATCTTTAAATTAAATTGAATCTAATTTGATCTTGGTCATAAAAATAGTCAATTTCTAAATATCTAAGTTTTGTTTATAAATTCCAAGTTGAAATTGGATCCCAATGCAATTTTCACTGCCCTTCTTCTGGACCAAAAATTTAATTCGATCAACAATACCGCTAGAAGCACCATGCTAAGGTGGACAAAACTCTCCAACATTGTGATGCTTTAAAATTTGACAAAAAAGGGTAAAAATGACCCTTGTTTGTTTTTTCTTTTAAAAAAGGAAATGAAATAACTAAAGAAATAAAAAGTTATAAAGTCAACAAAAAGGGAAAACTCTTTACATACAAAGTAAGAAGAGAGCCGGTAAGAAACAAGACATCAAGTGCAGCAATAAGAAAAACCATAACAACATATCAGAGGATATTAAACGTCAGCAGTCTCCTAGCACCACTCGCAAAGATTGCAAGCACATTCTTCTATTTGCTAAATTGTTTGTTTGCTATCATTAAATTAAACTTTATTATAATATTACAAAATTTTGTTATGTCATCGTTGTTGTGACATATCAAAGATTTTTTTGGTGAATTTGGAAATAAAAAATCAAAAAAGCCTAAGACATCAAAAAAGAAACATAATAAGCATTATTTTGCAAAAGCTAACAAAGACTTGGCACAGGGCTCTCTCACATAAGCCACCAATGTAAAGAAGAAGAACCTTGTTTTACCAAGAGGTTAGCACACTGATTCTCCTCCTTAAATGTATGACTAATACAACAAACCCAAGCCCTCTGCAAAAGACACCTAATGTCTTCAATAATAACCAAGTAAGGATGGGAGCGCGGACAATTTCTAGAAACTAGATTAATAGCTTTGAGAGAGTCTGATTCTACAAGAACCTTCCTAAAATCACGATCTCATGCTAAAGGGATTCCATGAAATATGGCTTGAAGCTCAGCCAACATATTAGTTGCCAAATAAGATAGCCTAAAAAATCGACAATCCACTGCCCAAATTCATCCCTCAATAATCCACCGAAACCTGCATTGCTTGGATTTTCCAAAGAACTACCATCCACATTAAGCTTAACATAATCAGAATAAGGGACCTTCCAAGAGACCCATTGACTCTGTTTCTTGATGTGATTAGCATCAACCATACAAACACAAATACATTCATCAACAAGCTTTAAATACCAGCATTGTTGGCAAAACAAAGGCATAATCTCATGATGAAGAAGCTCCTTAATTCTAGCACACCAAATAATCCAAGCTCTAACAACGAATTTGATAATATTTTCAAGAGGACAAGTGGTGTCAAACATATGTGAAACAAGCCAATCATCAATATCAAGATGGGAAAAAAAGGCATTCAAGGTACCTAAAGTAGCATTCCAGACCTGCTTCGCCCATAAACAATCATGGAAGACATGAATGTTGCTTTCCTAACCCTTACCATAATGAGGACGAAAAGGAGAGGTAATCATACCACGTTCATACTGCAACACAGATTCATTGGAAGGCGCTGTCAAATGAAAAAATGAAACTTTTGAGGAATATTCAGTTTCTAAATGCACGACCAATGCTTGCTAGGATCAGGAGGATAAGGTAGGCGAGTAATAAACTCATAACCATATTTTACCGAATAAATCCTCGAGGCATTTTCACCCCAAATCAAAGAATCACCAATCACCCTTGTACGCGAGATAGGAATGACAAGAATGTTATTCTGCAGATCCTAAGCCATTGACTTGTTGATAAGGGAGAGATTCCACTGGCCACATAAATCCAACACATCTTTAACCAAAAGCTGGTTATCAAGAGGATCAATTCTGGGGACTTGTTTTCACAAAGGAATGCCAGCTACCCAACGATCATGCCATAAGGAAATATTCTCACCATTTCCCACTCTCCATGAAAAACCATCCATCAGGAAAGGGACATCGCATTTAATTGCTTTCTAGCTAGGGGAAGCAACAGAAAAAGTGGCGTTAGTAAAAATATGGGAACTCTGCAAGTACTTACCACGAAGGATAGTGGCACAAAGATTATCATCTGCCTGCAAAATAGACCAAATCAGCTTGCCCAACATAGCAATGTTGTTATCACGCGCCATCTACAAACCCAAATCACCCATAGTTTTAGGACTACAAACTGACTCCCATTTTAACAAATGGATGCCTTTTCCATCCTTGGATTTCTACAGAAAATTACGACACAACTTATCCATAATATCACAAACACTAGCAGGAAACCAACAAGTCTGCATTGTATACAAAGGGATAGCAGATAAGGTAGATTGTACTTGTAACATCCCATTACCTGTGGGAAGGTTAAAATAGTAAATATGAGTGATCAATGAGAGCTTAGAAAAGCATTTTTTCATGCTCATGCATAATATACCATACACTTACACATGAATAGTGAATTTTTCTGCACATGAAAATAATTGTACATGCATTCATGAATAATTTCGGGTATAATTGGATTGAGTTGTGATTTTTGGAAATTAGTGAATTTTGAATTTAATTGTGTTGAAAATATTATTGGTTAGTAGAATTGTGAGATTTGTGAATTTTGGTGAATTTAGGAATAAATTTCAGAAAAATTATAGAAAATAGGAAGATATCAAAACAAGATTTGGAGATAGTTGGATTATAAAGATGAGAGTTTAAGGGAGTTAGGTTCAAAAGAAACTAAGTTAGAGCTTAGGTATTAGGAAAGTGACAAGTGTCACTTAGTTAAGTTGCTTTTATAATTTGTTAGAAGTTAGTTTGAGTTATTCGAGAGTTAAAAAGGGGTTTGTTATTTTTCCGAAGTTCTTTCCTTGTTATCACCTTCTTCGAATTTTATTCAAACACTCAGAGTTTTCCATCATAATCCTTTGGAGGGATTTCTTTACTTTTTTTTCCTAAACCAACCCCACCTTGCAAGTGGTTTCTTCTGCTTTAAGAAAAACCAGAATTTGGTTAGTGTTCACAGTGGTTTACGTAATTTTGTATAGAGTTAGGGCTTGAAGATAGTTGAAGTTTTTGGAGTCTTCAACAATTAAGTAGTGAATAAATTCTTTAGAGTTGTGAATTCTTGAAATAATTTGATGAATTATTGTTAGTTGCATGGATCATGGCATTTACGTATATATATATATAAACATTGTGGATGAGATGAAAAAAATTTGGTTATAGTGTTATTTAGTTTTTGATGGAATGTTAGTGATCAAGTGTTGTGGAAATGGTTTCTGGAGTTGAAATAGCAATGAAATGATGTATAGGATTAGTGTAAAAAATTAGATAAAAAAAGTGAAACATGCTCTGTTTTTTCACTATGTATGCATGAAAATATATAAGTGTATACGTGAGTTGATGAATTCTTTAGAGATGATCAAGAAAATAATTTTTGAGTTGAAGAATAGTTGTAAAATAATGGTTTGAGATGGGAATGAGTGTATAAATAGAAGTTGAGAGGAAACATGGAGATTTAGAATAAAAGTTGGAAATGCAAAAAGTTGACAAAGCATGAATAGGTTGAACATGAATTTTTGGCTTTTGATGGTTCTTGACTAAATTTGCATTTTTTTTGGAGTAGTATGAATTTATGGTAAATGAGTTGATTGAAATGGAGTAGAAAAAAACTAGAAATAAAAATTTGAAGTGTTGGGTTTTAGAAAATGAAGTCTGGAAATTTTAGGAATGAATAGTAGGAGAGAGATGAATTTTTGATCTGAACTTTGATGAATTTACGGTACTGATCTAAACAGATTTTTGATAAAGTTGTCTTTATAAAAGTCGTAGCTTATCCTTTTAGCTTTCTAACGGTATAAAGTATGTAATTTTTGGACATTTGAGTTAGGAGATATGACCTTTATAATTTTGTAATGCTGCATAGGAGGGACATTCGGGGACAACAACTTCATTCTAAAATTTTGATCCTTGTAGAGACAAAAATTATTTTCGAGGTCTTCATATTGTAGATCTAGAAGTTATCTTTGAAACGGTCTAAAAATGACCTTAATCCGATAATTGTAGTGAAAGTTATGCCATTTTTACCATTTCAGGTTGGAAGAAGAAATGGAGGAAGGAAGAAGTCGCGTGAATTCTTTAGAGATGATCGAGAAAATAATTTTTGAGTTGAAGAATAGTTGTAAAATAATGGTTTGAGATGGGAATGAGTGTATAAATAGAAGTTGAGAGGAAACATGGAGATTTAGAATAAAAGTTGGAAATGCAAAAAGTTGACAAAGCATGAATAGGTTGAACATGAATTTTTGGCTTTTGATGGTTCTTGACTAAATTTGCATTTTTTTTGGAGTAGTATGAATTTATGGTAAATGAGTTGATTGAAATGGAGTAGAAAAAAACTAGAAATAAAAATTTGAAGTGTTGGGTTTTAGAAAATGAAGTCTGGAAATTTTAGGAATGAATAGTAGGAGAGAGATGAATTTTTGATCTGAACTTTGATGAATTTACGGTACTGATCTAAACAGATTTTTGATAAAGTTGTCTTTATAAAAGTCGTAGCTTATCCTTTTAGCTTTCTAACGGTATAAAGTATGTAATTTTTGGACATTTGAGTTAGGAGATATGACCTTTATAATTTTGTAATGCTGCATAGGAGGGACATTCGGGACAACAACTTCATTCTAAAATTTTGACTCTTGTAGAGGCAAAAATTGTTTTTGAGGTCTTCATGTTGTATATCTAGAAGTCATCTTTGAAACGGTCCAAGAATGACCTTAATCCGATAATTGTAGTGAAAGTTATGCCCTTTTTACCATTTCAAGTCAGAAGAAGAAATGGAGGAAGGGAGAAGTCGCGATGGTGACTCTGTGCATTTTTTCGCGTAAGTCGCGATCGCGCACCGTCTCAATCGCGATATCGCGGGTGCGTGAACACACGCGACCCACAGATCCCTCCCCCCCCCAAAGCTGAACATATTTCACTATTTTGGTCATAACTTTGTCATCTGACCTTCAAATGACCTAATTTTTAAAACATTAGATTCATAACACATTCCTCTATCTCTTCATAAAACTTTATAGAATTTGGTTTTGACTTGAAAAAGATTGAACAAATCAAAGTAAGGGTATCGGTTGGAAGAGCATGAACCGGATATTTTACTAAACATATTCTAGTATTTTGATGATATGTTGATCTGTAGGATTCCAAATAAGATAAATTTTAATTTAGAGTAAACTAGAGATATAGGCTTACAAATTGTCTCAAGAAGTTGAATTTTAGTTCTTTCTCCAAGATATTGAATTTCAGGATGAAATTTGTACATAGTATATTATTTTTGAATGTGAACAACCCAATAATTTTGGAGGTATATCTTCCAAATTACTGAATCAAATTAAGTGATTTTGGTGTCAATGGAAAGATAAGACATAGAGGAACACTTTTCTAGAAGAGAGTATGACCAAATTACATTAGTTTAGATTTCTAATTGAATGTGAATAGTAGACCCGAAAGTGTGACTTGGAAAAAATCTGAAATGAGTCAATGAGAAAGGAATAGATATTTTAATTTTTTTAGTGAGGCATAAACCTAAGTATAAATTATACTTAGATGAGTTTTGCTATGAGATTGATTTTGTGATGAAATTGATAGATAAATACCCGAGATTATCATGAACATGCATTGTAAATAATTCATTTCATACATGTGCATTATTGAATACTTATGATTGTACAAATTGTGATATTGTGTATATTATTTGTGAT
>JANVCQ010000009.1:23635474-23662356 GCA_025531925.1 Erythroxylum plowmanianum | reverse complement strand
CTGACCACCAAATGACCTGATTTTTGAAGCATTGGATTCATAACACATTCTTGATCTCTCCACTAAAATTTATAGCTTTTGGTTTTGACTCAAAAAAGATTGATAGAATCAAAGTAAGGGTATCAGTTGGAAAAACATGAACTGGATATTTTACTAAACATGTTCCAGTATTTTGATGATATTTTGATCTGTAGGATTCCAAATAAGATGGTTTAATTTGGAGTAAACTAGAGATATAGGCCTACAAATTGTATCAAGAATTTGAATTTTGATTCTTTCTTTAAGATATTGAATTTCTGGATGGAATTTGTACATAATACACTGTTTTTGAATGTGAACAACCCGATAATGTTTGAGGTATATCTTCCAAATTACTGAACCAAATTGAGTAATTTTGACGTCAATAGAAAGATAAGACATAGAGGAACACTTTTCTAGAAGAGAGTATGACCAAATTACATCATTTTTGCTTTCTAATTAAATGTGAACAGTACATTTGAAAGTGTGACTTGAAAAAATCTGAAGTGAGTCAATGACAAAGGAATAGAGATTTTAATGGTTTTAGTGAAGCTTAAACCTAAGTATAAATTATACTTAGATGAGTTTTGAGATGAGATTGATTTTGTGATGAAATTGATGGATAAATACCCAGGATTACCATGAGCATGCATTGTACATAATTCATTTCATACATGTGCATTATTGAATACTTATGATTGTACAAATTGTGATATTGTGTATATTATTTGTTATAGAGGAGCAACTGGAACGTCAACCTCCAGACATTGTAGGAACTTCCAGGCATTAGCTTCGGGAGCAACTTGTGAGTAACCTAGACGGTCTCACTTAATTACTTGTTTGCTTAATTTATGTTTTGAATGATAATTGAATGTATTTAATTATGGATTCCGGACAGAAGGTCCGATGAATGTGAATGTGGATTGAGATATTGAAGTACTACTTGAATGTGAATGTGAAGACCTAATTGCTTTATAATGTGAGTAATTGTGGTATACGCATTCCATACATGAATGCATAATCAGATAATGGCAGTTGTGACTAGAGTGGCCACCGATCAGAGCTTAAAACGTAATGAGTGAAAAGAGCCTCAAACTCAAACAGTAATTAAGAGCCTAAGGCTCACTATGTAAAATGAGTTTTGTATCCTTATTAGATAAGGGACAATTTTTAATGAGCCCGGTATCCAAAATAGATACGAAACAGTTCAGGCACTCGATCACAACAAAGTAATAATTGGAAAATATCTTATGAGCATTTCATATGCATATTGTTAAGTATGTTTGCTGGAATGAAATGCCAAATTTGCCTATGCTTAAGTGAAAATGTGATGCTCATGTAAAAGTACAATATGTGATTATATGTTATGTGAAATGATGTGTTGCATGAATTGAGTGAACCATCGATGATGGTTACCTCATTGAGTTCGCAAAACTCACCAAAATTGACATGTTGTCTTTTTAGGACCGAGAGACGATTCTAGCTTCAGGCTCTACCAACCGTGTAGATTGTGATTGGAAAGAGAAGTCATGGCTCAAAGTTCGGTTAGCTGAGATTTTTTTGGATAGATTAGTTAGATTGTGTATATTTTTCTCTTTTATGTAGTACTTTTGTATTAGGTTTTGATGATGTATATATAGAAAATGTTGAAAGACACAATGTAGACGTTCGGGTTTTATGAAATGAAACGAGGAAAAATTTGGATTTAAAATATTGTGATTTTTCTATTGATGCTTTATAAGTGAATATTGATATGATGCCATGTGAAGTGAATATAGTGATCGAACGTAGCTCGCCCTTATCGTAGGTTATATACCATAATGACCTCTGGGCATCCCAGTTTGTACCTTGTGATAAGGGGGCACTATAGTACTAGCATTAACCATCCAGCTTTATTGAGAAATTTTGCCTTCCAGCCCTATAGTCGAGCCTGAATCTTATATAAAACAATCGTGAATTCACTTTTCTTATTGGTTTCATTAAGAGGAATGCCTAGATAGTTTCTCAAGTCCACTGTAAAGCGTAAGTGAAACTAATGCCTCAAAGCTTCCTTGCGATGACGGGGAGCATGAGGGAAAATAAAAGTTTTAGACTTCTGTTCATTAATTTTCATACCCAAGCAGGCACAAAACTGTCGTAAGGTGTTCAACACAGTCCGGCACTCTCTAATAGAAGCATGAGAAAATAGGAGAACATCATTTGCAAACAGGAGGTGAGAAACAGGAGGTCCATTGCCTGAAACCTTGATAGGTTTCCATAGCTTGGAGTTTACTCGAATAGAAATGAGCAGGGAAAGCTTCTCCATACAAAGAACAAATAAGTAAAGTGAAAGTGGGTCTTCTTGTCGTAAATTGCGTGTAGGCTCAAAGGCTAAGAGGTGGGAACCATTCCAAAGTATAGAGAGTCGTGAACTAGTAATACATGACATAATAAGAGAGACAATAATTAAAGGAAAACCAAAATCCATCAACGTATGATTCAAGAATCTCCAATTCACTCTATCATAAGCTTTAACCAAGCCAATATTCATAGTGAGATAACCTCCCTCTTCTTAGATTTTTGGATAGTATGAACTACCTCTTTTGCCAAGATAATATGTTCCGAAGCAGTTCTTCTTGGAATAAAAGCCCCTTGCATAGGAAGAATAAGACTATCTAGAAGGGGTTGAAGACGTTGAACAAGAACCTTCGTAAGGATCTTATAGCTTACATTACATAACATGCTAGCTCTCTTTAGGAATCAAGACCACCGTAGTATCAGTAAGATCATCGGGACAAACAACAGTGGAAAAGGCATCTCGCACCATGTTTAAAACATAATCTCCAATAATTTTTATAAAAGACTAGCTGAAAACCATCAGAGCCAGAAGCTTTATAAGGCTTCATAGATTGAGCAGTATCATAAACCTCTTTTTTAGTAATAGGTTGCAAAAGAGCAGATCCATCCTCCCCAGATATATCAGGATGATTAGGAATATGGGGGAAGGCATAAAAATATCATCAGTAGAGCAAAATAACTCTTGAAAAAAGTCAATACCTCATCTTTAAGGGTCGTCTCCTCTGTCATCTAGGACCCATCGGAAGCTTGAAGTTGCTTAATCCGGTTTCTTTTCTGACGAGAGATAGTCTTGGCAGGAAAGAAGCTCGTATTTTGATCCCTAAACTGCAGCCAGTGAACCCGAGACTTCTGATACCAAACAATCTCCTCCTACTTGATAATATCATTATACGCAGAAATAAGATCATGCTCCAAAGAGATGAGTTCATTTGTTTGGTTAAATGCCAAAATTTTGTAAACTCCCTCAAGTCTTGATAAGACTCGCCTCTTTTGGTGTAAAATATTCCCAAAAGTCTCCCTATTAAACTTTAAAGCAGCTTCTTTGACATTACCAAGTGCAATATTGAGGGAAGAATGATTCTAGTTCTAAGCACCTTGAAGAACAAAGAAAAAGTCCTTATAAAGAGTCCAAGCAACCTGAAAATGAAATGGCCAAGAACTCAAAGGAGGAATAAAACCATATAACTTCAAAAGAACTGGATTATGGTCAAAGTGGGTGCAAGGTAAGTGATGCATCATAGCTTTTGGGAATATAAAGCTCCAAGTAGCATTGCAAAGAGCTCTGTCAAGGCGCACAAAAATTGAAAAAGCACCATTATGATGCTTATAATAGGTAAAAGATGAACCCTTAAAGCCAAGATCCATAAGGTTACAATCACTCCAATTTTTTCTGAAACATGTTGCTCTGCTTACAGAAAAACTCCCACCTTGTTTCTCATTATGTGCCACGTAATCATTAAAATATCCTATGAGAACCTATGGGAAAGTGATAGTATTGCTAAGACGAATCATCTTCCTCCAAAAACATATACGCACGGGTGCCTGAGGGCTAGCATACACCGCCATTAAGAACCACACCTGCTGGTGAGTATCACATACAAGGAAGTGAATGAATTGTTTGTGGGAAACCAGAACCTCAAGTTGAATATTAGAAGAATTCCACAAGAGAAGCCAGAAGCCTCAATCTTGGTAATATTCTCAAAACCAGGAGACTGAGAAACCCTATCAGCTCGCCCTCCTGAAATATGGGGTTCCATAATGATCAACACATCTACATTACTAGTTCTCTTCAGTTCTTTCACACAAGCAACAAAACTTAATGGAACTGCTCCGCGATAGTTCCAAGATAGAATGTTTAAGCTATTAAACATTAAATAATATCATGAAGGGAAAGAGCAATCAACTATCAAGCAAAGCCGCTTGGCACCATATTAACATCCACACTTGCATTAGTGGGACAAAACTCAGATATATCATTCTACATGGGTACCATAGACGTAGAGGAAGAATTTATCTTTGTAAACTTTAAGTTTTGTTATCCAGGGTCCGGAGGTTCGTGACTTTGTACAACAAAAAACTCGATCACTGCTCGATCCATTATGAAGAATTGTAGTGGAATGTGGTGGCAGAGAGGACCTTTGGAAGGCTTGATGAAATTTTGTAGTAACATCTTGAATTAGAGTAGGCTCTGGAGGTAAAGTTTGCTAGGTGACGTGAGTATTATGTGTAGTGGGATGTCTAATTGGGTCAAAAAGTGGGCTAGCTTCTCCTTCAGTCACAACAATAAGTTCCTTATTCTTCACTCGTGAAAGAGAACCAGTAGGGATTTTTGGCCTATTATTCACAGTTTGTTTCCTATCTGGTCTTCATGGGCCCTTAAGACCACTCCTGCCTCCAACCTTAAAGGTAAAAGTAGCCTATTCCTCATTCTCATGACCTAAGTCAACCAAGGCTTGCATTTCTTCCGTGACGTGGTCCCTATCATTTAAAATCATATAATGGTTTGAAGATTGGCACTTATTTTGCGTTACGGTTTCTGGATGTCTAGGACGTGAAGATCTCCTAGAATTTTTTTCCACAACCATCCATGATCCAAGCCCAAGATTTGTGCTACGAGTAGCACCCAATGCAGTAGGTCCTGTTTGTGGTCGTGGTACACCCTCCATCTGTATCTCACCAGTAGCGACGACAGGAGGAGGCACACCATCCTTATCTTTATCTTCCATAGCTGACGTGGTGGGACAGATAATATCCTTTTGTGCCCGTATTTCCCACAATTGAAACAAATAGTATGCAGCCCCTTAAATTTAGCATAATAGGTAGTGCCATCAATAGCAAGCTGTCCAAGTAGAGATTTGTCCTAAGCAATCTCAACATAAACCCTTGCGAAACGACCGCCATTGGCAAGTGAAGTGTTTATATCAACTTTGACTGGTTGACCTATACCAGATGTCAAAGCTATTAACAAATCCTCATCATAATATTGGATTGGGACTTTAGGGAAGCGAACCCAAACAAGAGTGGAGTCTTCAGTAGCATGCGCAGCTAAGAACCCCGATGTCCATGGTCGTACAATAAGATAATGATCGAAAATTAACTAGGGACCACCCTTCATTTCGATATCAAAATCTGCGTTGTGATCAAATTTGAGAGAAAGTAGTCATGCCCAAGGTCTAATACATCAAACCCTCCCACAGGCTTCCATAATTGTTCAATCTTGATATATAGAACCCTAAACGAGATTGGGTAGCCTAATAGTTTCACTACGACTTATTGCCATCATGGAGCCTTCAAAGTCTTCATGTAAGAAGGACCAACATTGAAAATAGGAAAGTTTTTATTACCTTCCTTGAAATCCCGTGTGACTATCCCCTTAACAATAAGATCAATAGGGATTTCTTCCTTTGCAGCGTAAGCCAGAGACTTAGACATCTCACAGTTTAGCTCTTTATCTTTCCAAGATATTATTTTGGATCCATTAAAACCACTACCTAATTACTTTTGATTCATAGAGAACTGCCGATAAGATTGATCTGGTGAGGAATCTGCGAGTTTGGTTCTTTTTGTTAGATGACACATCCCAGATCATTCGCGGGTGAAAACATATGCTCAGCCAATGAGATCTTTTACAATGGTCAGATAAGGCCGATGTATATGTGGTTCAACACGGACTTGTCATTACATGGAGAAGAGCAAGATAAGTACTCCCAAGTGGCAAACAACTTCAACCAAATGTCAATGGATAAATCGAAGCGGTCAAAACTGAAGAAACTATTCAACAAAGAGTGTGAGAAGACGTCGTCTTGCTCTTCTTCGGAGGCTGACGTTCTCGACAGCCTACCCGCTGGCTCCTACTGCATGTGGATGCCGAAGAAGGCGGAGATGGAACGATCTCTGGAGTGGTGCAAAAAGAACATATTGATGGGGTCTTCATCGAAGTGGTGGAAGCTTCGAGATTTGTTGTTCATTTGAACATAAACCTTTGGGATCAATGCTGTCCATATCAAAGAAGACTTTATGTTCTCGTCTTTTTTTTTCTATTAACATAAGTATCAATTTGAACATTCCCACAACAATATGATTTAATTTGAACGCTCTAAAATGTTCAGATTTAATTTGCTATAAGAAACAAACCTTATGGTCATTTTTGTCTTTAAAATTTCTTTATAATGGTTCATTAAACTTCATGCTTAAGTGACTCCTTTTCTTGAGGTCTTCATCTCCATTTATCAGTCAACTTTATAAGTTAATTAAGTAGAATCATAATTATTTTAGTTTATATTGATCTCTATTTAAGAAAAAAAGGAATAATTCATATATGACAAAACTCATATTTTTATTTAAAATCTTAAATCTTAAATTATTTATATATTTTATAAATCTTGTTCTTATTTTATTTACTCGATGTGTATTATGTGGTCCAATTATTTGCAAAAATGAGTGTAAGTTGGAATGTATGAAACTACCTCTTTTATCGTAAGAAATATGTGATTTAACATAGAAAACACTCAAAAATTAAATTAGTTATAGAGAAAATAAATAATTATGATTTCTCATGCTCGAATTTTTTTATTTAAGGATGAAAAATTATTTTCTTTTGTGTTTTAGACGCAGATTAGCAGATATGAACACCTTCCTTTAATCGAATTAAAGATTGGGTTATCTATTCATGTACAAAAGAAGACGGAATTAGTCGACATGGGCTTTGTTCTAGGGCCCAACAATGACAAAAAACAAAAATTTTAATTAGTCTTATTAGATCTATACGACGCCGTGTCTTCATACAATTCTAATTCAAATTCAAGGGTCGGGTACGTACCCGGACTGCCATCCGAAACTAATTCTCTATGTTTCGGTATCACCGGATAGGCGTTCGGAAATTTGAAACCTAAAACCTAAATCTGATCTCTGAAACCCTTGAAATTAGAATCTGATAGGAATGGAGATCAATGAAGTGAGGGAATTCATACGGAAAGAGGTCCCCGATTGGGACAACGATGAGGTGTCGACGGCCCGATTCAAGGCTTTTAGCGGGCAAAGATCCGATTGGGAATCTAAATACCAGTTCTGGAGAGATTTGATTCTTAAGATTGCCCGCCATCTCGGCGTCTTTATTATTCGACCTACTGAGGTTCACTGATTTTTACAAGGAACTTCCATTTCTTAGCCTTCGCCTTTAGAGTTACTCTGCGACGTCCTTGGCTGACTTTTTTCTTTTTTCTTTTTTAACTAAAGGTCAAGAATTTCTGGTTTAATCGAGGAGGGCTGAACCCTTTATGCCTCGATCACGTACTTGTAAGTGTATAATTCTTTATGGGTCTCAAGATGTTTTTTTTTTTTTTTTTAGTTTTGTTTCTTTGTTTTTACCAGTTCAAAGTTTTTCAGTTTTTGATGTACAATGAAGGTGATATTGTGCCAGTTGGTGATCTCGTGAACCCAAGTACCGGCCGAGTTTCCCAGTTTTATAGGAAAGTAAGAAATTTCGTGCTTAGATCAGCTGCAAATCCCGAACTACTGCTTCAAGATCATTTAATTCTTATGCCATTGGAGAAGGCATGTACATTTGGTTTGTCACTGGGAATAGTTTTTTCGTTTTAATCTGTATTTGAGAAGTTTTTGCTTTCGCTTGTGATTGATTCTTCTTTTGTTGATGTATAGGAAAAAGCTGCTGAAGTTGTTGAAGTGTTATGTGAAAGTCATTGGACATCTTCATGCGTTATTACTATGAACAGGTTCCAGGATTTGTGTGGTGGATTGAATGAAGCAACTGCAGTGTTGAGTTATCTTGCTGGAATTGGGACATCTCGATATCTGTCAATTAATAAGAAAGAGTTGATAGAGGTGTTGTGCTTTGTTCATTAAGTTTCTTCCAGTTACTGTATTAGTGTCATTTAATTTTGAACATGCGTAATTTGAAACTTCTTATGGATGGTTAAGTTCGTTCTGGCTCATCTAGAAATGACATGTCTGGAGAATGTAGATATTGGAGCTTTTCTTAATTTGGGTTTTGAGATTTTGATTTGATGTGGCCTTGTGTGATTGTAGAGAATACTTGACCTTACTTGTTTTGTGTTTTTCATTCCGATTAGACTGAGGTTAAGTAGTTGCTTGCAGGGCGTCAAAGTTTCCCTTTCACCAGCAACCATTTCTAACATCTCAAGTTTAGACTGTGACGTGCTTTATTTGATTTGGATAACTGAAAAGCTTCAGCAGCAAATTGATGTGATTGATCAACGTCATGATGTGTAATAAATTGCACTCATAGTTACTGCTTATACCGTCCTCTTTAAGATTAATGATACAGATTCTCTTTGCAGCTCGAGGAAAGCAGCATTAGCTTCTCTGAATTCTGGAAACAAGAAGATGGCTCTGAGGCATGCAAGGCAGTTGAAGTTGGCTTCTGAAAGTAGGGAAAAGTGTACCTCTCTTTTAAACAGAGTGGAGGAAGTTCTTAATGCTATTGCAAATGCTGAGTCTACAAAAATGGTAACTTTTGCATAAAAAATGACTAGAAAGTTAGCTTCAGCCTCAACTTCAAGCCATTTGGGCTTTGCTTCTCACTACCTTGCCTCCAAAAAAAAAAAAAAAGGGAATATAAGATTAAGAGGAATAGAGGAGAAAATCATCTTGATGTGAAATCAGCTGATCCCTAATGATTATTTTTCATGTGTAAAGCTAATAAACTATTCCAGATGAAAATTGTAGCTTCTTCTTAATTAACTTGATGATTATCATTTAATACCAGGTATCAGAAGCAATCCAAATTGGAGCTCAAGCAATGAAACAAAATAAGATCACGATCGAGGAGGTAGAGCTTTGTTTAGAGGAACTTGAGGAGGGTATTGATTCGCAGAAGAAAATTGAAAAAACTCTAGGTATGTCGTGGCTCGCTATTTCTGATGCTTCTACAGCTTAGAAAACGTTAGATAATAAATGCTTTGTTAAGTTGCAAGGCATTTAGCTGGCTTTTTGTTTGATTTTTGTCCATGAAAACACAGAATCAACACCAGCTTACATTGATATTGACGACGGCGATGTTGAAGTGGAGTTCAACAAATTGCTGTTTGAACTACAAGATGAAAACTCACATCTCCGAACTTCAAAAGTTATTGATAGTATCCCTGGAGGAACACACGCAGTCGAATCCTCTGATCCATTAAGTGATGCTTTCTCAAACCTCAAGCTTCAGAATGATAAAGACATGAAACCTGCTGACAAAGATTCTGGGGTGTCAAGAGGAACCAGTGACTCGAAACAAGTTGTGTTTGAAGCGGCATAAGTGAAAATGTCCCTGTTACCGAAACATTTTGTTTTGAGAATTTGCAACGATGATGTGAAGTAATCAGAAGATCATGTTGTGTATGTTTGTGTATAATTCTAATGCAGTTCAATGCCCGTTTTCGTGTAAACCCTTTTGCTGTGATTGTGAAACAATTGTTGTGCTCTCCTTGTAACTTTGCATTTGCCATGAAGCAACTCTTATGAACAAGTGAACCCAATGTAAACATCAAATTTGTCATCTAAACGTGCTTTTGGTCTTCCATACTTTAAAGACTATTTCATGTTTTCTTTCCTTTAATCTTCAGTTTCCAAGTGATAAAAATATTATGACCTGAAAGGAGCTTTTCAAACATACCGTACGAAAACTGGCCCTTTTTGCATTCAGGTTCGTAGCTAAAATCTAAGAGCTTCAAGCGTCTTCTTTATTTCTCTGGCATTGCCAATTTGTTATTGCAGAGCACAGAGCTTATGTTGTCACTTGCCAACCATATTGTTTTCTCGTTCAACCACAGAAAGACAAAAGATGGAGGATAGCAGGTCGTGTTTCTTAACAAAGATTGGCATGAATAGACCCAGTTATGCGATTATAGCAGTCCCTGTCGGTTTGTAGTCATGCCGGCTTGCTCTCCTTCAGACTGAGGTTGTTATTGTAAATTCAGGCCAATACGATGCCATTGGGACATGGTGGTCCTATATTTTTAGACGGGACCAGAATACAATTATGCTCTTGGAAGTACAAGTCTTGATTGGTGCAGAATTCGCGATATGAGTGGACTGTGCAGAACTGGTTCGCAGATAAACTCCAAGAACTTAGGATAATTGCTTACAGAGACTTTAAAGATAATGAAAATCAAACTTTCAGACTGATGAAGGCATGGGATCCGCAGCTGCACGGGTCGCCGACACCGACAGTAGCTAGAAAACTTCTTTAGAGATTTATTTAACATGTGACATAAGAAGGAAAGGAAGAAGATAGAAATCTTTGAGTCTTACAAACATTAGAGTCACATGAAGGAAAGGAAGAAGATAGAAATCTTTGAGCCTTACAAACATTAGAACTGAGTAGCTCCAATATTGGTTTATGGTAAAACCGATGTTTTAAAAACTGGACCGATGATTGAACCGAAGAAATAACCGATTCAAGAATCAATGGTTCAATCGGAATTTAACCGGAATCGAATCGATGACTAATAGATATATAAAATTTTATTTTATATATATTATATATAAGATAATTTTTAAATATAATATTTAATTATTTATTTATCTAATTGTAAACTTAACTTAAACTTTCAAACTTCAAAATATATAATTTTTTAAAAAACTCACTAATCATATTTTATCAAAAATATTAAAAAAAGATCACTAATCATAATATTTATTCAAGTTGAAATCATCAAAATCAAGATATTTTAAGTGGATTGGTTAATTCTTTCTTTCACTGGTTCAACAATTTTTACCGGTCCAATCGTAAAATGAACGAATCAATCACTCACAAAAATACGAACTAAATTGGACCATTTCTTACTTCGGGTTATCGATTTTCTGGTTCGATCAATCGATTGGGTCCAATTTTCAAAACAATTAGTAAAACTATCATCACCACCTGCGAGAGCCAAGGACGCAGCTTCCAAGTTCCGATGTCACTTAAAGGAATGTGTCAGGATTCGAATATTATAATTTATCGTTCGAGATTCGTAACGAAAGACATGCGAATGCTACATGTTACGATTTCCATTTGGGGATCACAATACACTACATAGTTTTTCTAGTATATTGGGAATGTAATTGACTAACATTCAAATAATCTTCGCCTACCAAACTTCACCTTACCATACCATGAAACAAAGGAATAAACAGTTCAGCAATAGCATTTTTGTCAAAAATTAAAAGCTAACTGTCAAACTGCGAGATGCATACACCATGAAGGAAGATATGTCAGAGATTTCCTTTTCCTTGCGTTTCGAAAAGCGCAAAACTGTGCAACGGGGCAGCGAAAAGGGCAAGGAGACGGATTTATAGAAGACTTTGCTTCAATCACATGCAACTAAGTTCTTGGCTAACATGAGTCGATCTGGTAGCTTCGATGTATTGACATAGCTTATATTCAATTGTTATCTACGCATGCGGTCATTCCTCAATCATGATGGATTCGGTCTATTCCCTGAAGATGTGAATTAGATAAAAAGTTGGTAAGGCGATTAAAAAGCGATAAATTGGAAAAAGACGTTGGCTTAACCACTCTAGCTTCTTGTGCATCTTCTGTTAGGACCTACAGCGAAAAACAATTTCTTCTACTCGCATTTTTTTTAGTGAAAGAAGAATGCTTCCTAATCCTAGCTGCTTGCTTTATAGAGTTTATGTTCGAGTTGGAAGTAATTTATCCTCATTCCAATAGTATAATGAAGACATAGAGGTTTGAAGAACTAAGGATGCAAAAACCTGATGTAATGCTTGGATCATCGGATCTAAGGCATAATTGTTGTTTGTTATCCCTGAGCTGCCAATCTGGATTGAACCATTTGAATTCAACGATGGACCAGAAGCTACTCCAGAAATTCCAGGCAGTGGAAACGAGTGAGTGGAAACGCCTCCAATCAAAGGAATGAATGGTGGCTGTGGCACTGGAATTGGTAACCTTTGACCAGAGAGCCCCAAGTGCATAGGTAAAGTTGAGAATGGTGTTAGGCTGCAGCCAAGGCCCATATGCATTCTCATACTTGTCTCCGACATTTGAGCCGAAATTTGTGCCTGTAGATGTTGCACTCCCGAGGGAAACATCACCGGAGGCATGAAAAGTCTGTTCCCCGTTGACAACATCTGCCAAAAAGTACCACAGTTAGCCTATGAATGAATCTGGCTATGGTTGAATGTATATATATTGGGACTCAAGGAGATATAGATATATACCTGTAGTTGAAGTTGAAGGGTCTTCATATACTCAATAGCTTCATCAAGAACTGAAGCTTTGTCCACCTTAAAGCAACATTTACTACGGGTAAGCTACACCATGAAATGTAGAAAAACTAATTCTATGCTTTAAATTAACCATAGTTTCAGGTTCTTCAATGCTATCTCAGTTATCTAGAGAGTGCTAACCTTACTGGAACAGGGTATGAGATCTTTCAGTGCGCGTATCTTCTCGTTGATCTTATTCCTTCTCCTCTGTTTCCATGTTAAAGCAAACGTAGTTAAGTTTGAAAGTTCTATTCTTGTTTGATATATCGATCATTGACAGCTAGGATCACTCACCCTTTCAGATGGAGTACGGATCTCTGTTCGTTTTCTCTTAGTACTTCTACTTCCGTTAGCTTCTGTTTTTCTCTCTGTGCCCTCTTTCTCTTCCTGATCATTCTTAGCAGATTAGATTTTCTTAAAATCACACAAAACGAAATCCAACTCTGTGAAAGTAGGAAAAAAGATAGAGCTTTGCATACTTCACTTGGATACGCCGTTCCCTCGTTGTCTTCAAATGTTCGTTTCAGAAAATATGTGGAATCATTTGAAGCACCGTGTGAGCACATTGAAGTAGTTGCAGCAAGATGATCTCTAGATTTCGCTGAATCAGGCTTTATTTGGACTTTCTCAACTTCTGTGTTTGATTCTGGAACAAAAACAGCACCAAGACATTGTTTTCTGGTAACTACGTTTTGAGGGACAACAGCTTCAGATTGTTCATCAGGTGGTAACTCCACTAGAGGATTAGACATCGACTTGACGATGTCCATCTCATTTTTAGTTGTTTCCAGTTCAAGCCTCGACAGGTTTGGACGGCCTGTTGATCTTATTGCCGCTTCACTACGCTTATCATCAGAGTTCAACAAAGCAGTAGGTCTCAAGTAGGAAAAGTTCTGTAAACCGTAGTGCTTATCAGGTCTAGATGAATCCCACTGGTGCAACTTTGAGTTGGACAAAGTACCACTTGTTTTCATTTGAGTTTGGCTCAGTATTGGTGAATTTTGTGGTTGCTCCAGTAAAGTTTGGTGTTGCTGACGACTCCAAGCGGCAGAAACCTCGGGAACTTCTGCTACAAAATCAGCTGTATTCCCAGGTTGGGGTATTGAGTTCTTATGGACAGGAACAAGACGTGGTTGGTTGTTATGATCATCAATGGGACTAATCCTCGTGTTCTCCAGAAATATGTCGAAATTGGTATGAGGCCACCTTCGATAAACGTCAATAAACTGATCTTTTTGCGAAGCATACTTCGTTGGTTCTTCATGAGCTGGAGAAAACTCATCTCCAACGACGGAATCTACATGCAAGGCTCTTGGCCTCTTTGGAGGATGACTGTCTGTATTTTCTTTATTATGTTGAGCTTTCTGAGCGTGTGAAGAGCAACTCACGCACGGACCACTAGTCGATCTTCCACGAACTAGAATTTGACCATGTTCATACACCAACTCCATAAGATCATCACGAGCCCTGCATCGGAAATGTCATCAGAAACTTTGGATACAGAAAGAGAGGAAAATACTACACTGGGCATGTAACACTTTTCAAGAACAGTCGAATAACCCTAACTTAGCCAACCTAGTAGTCATCGTAAACTGAATTGAATCAAGCTACTCTTCTTTCTTCTTTCCTACTCTGGATTGACAGCATTCTTGAGATACGTACTATGAAGGAAACATCAACCACATCTTACAAGAAAACGGCCAGAACCCCTCTGGAGTCTGGATGAGATTGAACAACCGCAAAAATAAACCCTATGAAGGTCTGTTTATAAGGACGAAATGGCATACATGTTACGTTCTCGTCCGCTCAAAACCATGGAAGCCAGCAAGTGGAGGTTGGCAATAAGAACGTCCGAAAATGGTGTCCTAAATCAATCCGATACGGCGATTATAACGAGACAGATTCCACGGTGGAAAAGCGGGATTCTAGAATACAATTCACAAACTTGTGTACTAAATTTTGGCACGTCTAAACCAAAAAACGTGATCAATGGTATGGAGGTTAGGCGTCCACGACTCAGAAGAGGCCGGACCTACTTGTTGTTGAGCGAAAGAAGTACGTAATAATTAGGATGCCCACGAGACCAGAGACAATGGTCCTGTAACTATCAGGGCATGACTCCCATAACATCTCTGCATCTTCTCTCTCTCTTTGCCAGCTTTTCATCATTCAAGCTATACACTTATGGTTGTCAGCTAGATTGTATCTTATCTAATTGATTTTCCATAACTCATTTCCAACAGATAAAATTGTAGTTAAGAAAAGATCAAACTTTTATTGTTTTCCAATCTCAAAGGCTTAAATTCAGGTGTACGTTGGTTTTCCCAATTTTATCTCCTTTATATTATTTATGGTATACGAAAATGACCCACCAAATCCTAAACTGTGCCAAAGAATCCAGGTGGACTGAGGACACACGTATGAGTGCGATCACTTTCATAGAGGACCCATTAACTTAACATCCAGTTCAAGTGGGACAATCTGCCTCTGCACCTACACGTTGCGGGAGTATGAAACATCACATCAGGTTCGCAAGTTTGACAGAGCGAAGTGTGTATCAAAAGCTTGTACTTCACGTGCACCCTCGTGATGTTTCACGTGCCTCTACGTCTTCCAGTCTGTACCTTTTGCTTTTCCCTGATCCACGTACCGGGCGACGAAGAAAGATCACAGCCAAGAAAAAGTTTATGCAATGGATAAGAATTGATTGCCAATGAAAACATGGTGAGTGATCTTGCAGGTCCCCACTCTTCAAGAATTAATTGCTACATATTGCACGCAACAAACAATTGCTATTATTCATGTGGTGATTATCCGCGTCAACAAGAGTAGTTGGTATCAAGGAATTAGTGGCGACCCATGATATCTTGTCCTCAGCGACAAAATCATGAAGAAGCTAAACTCATATTCTTGTACTATGGAGATAATACCATCATATCATGAAAGGCTAACAATTCCTGTTTAGATACAGATAAAGCCAAGTGGATAGAGCAGATAAGGGGAACAACACAAGAGTTTATGATAAAAAGGATATAGAATGAATGAAATTGATGGGAAAGCACAACTGCCGAAGCATTGTCAAGCTCGTTAATAATAACATATTCAGCCATGCAAGTTTGGAATTCACTTTTTTGTTATTCAACGTGGTCAGAGGACACCTGAGTATCGAAGTGATCCTCTCTTGTTCGTTGTAAACATGATTACAATATATTTCTAACAGTTTAAAAATATATTGTTAAAAATTAATATAACATAACAGTTTTTAAAATTTCGTCTTTACTAATATTAAAAGACAACGGCAATAATAATTTGTTATCACATATAAAAAAATAACAAAATTAAAATAATGTTACAATAAAGTCTTATATATACAGAATTATTGCTATAGTTTCACTCACCTATTTACTAAATGATATTTACTATTGTATATTTAACATACAAAAATTTTCTATTTACTAACAAGTATTCAAAATATGTCTAGCAAAAATTAAATTACCTTCTAATCAAGTTTGAACTTTATTTATTGCTTAAACGATGTTATTTATTCAAAATAAAATTATTTTATATAAAAATGTAAGATTTGAGTCGAATAACTTAAGCCAAGTGTGATTTAAAGTTTAGATTTTTTTTTTTCATTTGAAAATTTGAACTCAAACTAAATTTTGGTTAATTTCAACTACACAAATCGATTAAGTTAGTCCAGTTTGAACTGTACAATTTTTGTTATCTTTAAATAAATAAAATAATAATATCTTAGATAATATTTTTGGGACAAAAGGTATTTTGTGTGCTAACTAGAGGGAACAATTTGTAACAATTTTTTTAATTGAAAATAGATAGATCACAAAACAACAACGTTTTATGGCAACATTCAAAGGTATAGAAGATCACAAATTCGACATCGCTTGATAGAAGGGGTAAGGACATCCTCCAACTGACGATCACTTCTTCATATATGATCCAATTGGGATTGGGCGTTTTCTGAAAATTTGTTTAATTCTCTCTCACTTCATTGAACTTTTTCTTCTTCGATTGGCTCCTTGTTCTTTGTCTTCGGTTGCTCTCTCTGGGATGGCTTGGACTATTGTTAATCTCTCTCATTTTACTGTGCATTTTCATCTTCGATTCTCCATAACATGCTACTTGGATGCAGTCAGGTGAGCTTCCGTTTGGGTTCCATTTGTCTATAGAATTAAGAGACTTGGCAAAAGAAAGGTGAAATCTTTACGTCTTTTGACATCTGGGTTGCTTTTTAATGATATAGAATTTACTACATTTGTTCACTGATAGTATGAAGAGTTTACTGCTTTGATGTTTTATATACTCGTGTTATTGTAAGTTGCATTAACTATTTGGTAGAGATATTTAGTAAAATTAGCTATTTAGTATTAACTGTTTATATGTGAAATGACTTATGAGGACATGACTTTCAAAAAATTGTATGGATAGAAATATTATATATTTTAGTATTTTGTTGGATATTCTTAGTAAAGAATAATAAATTATTTAATGAATTAATAAATTAGAGTTAAATAAAATTTTTAATCTAATCAAAATTTAATGTATTTTTGTTTATGATTTATAATTTTTTGAATTATTAAAATAAATAACAAAATTTAATATGTTTAAATTAATTAAGACATGGAAACCAAATTTTACGAATTAATTATTATTATTAATTGTTGGATGATGAATATGAGTGGTGTTTGAGTCTTCTGAAACAAATGGCTGCATTCTATAATTTATAAATTAACTAAATAATTTTAATAAATTAATCAGTTTTTAAAATTTAAATTTTTATCTTAAATTTTTATTTTATAAATTAAATAAAAATAAAAATATTTTGTTTTTTTTTGTTTTATTTTATTTTTTATAAAATTAATAATAGCATAATTAAAATTAAAATTTAATTTAATTTTTATTATAATAATAAGTAAAATTAAAATTAAAACCAACAGAAGTGAACTACCGTGCAAGTGTGGCCAGTCCCCCAAATAATAGCAACATCAACCTGTAATAGATGAGCCAGAATTCTATACTTTTTACCATGAAATCATCACCATTTTAAGTCAAAAGAATGTCAAATGCTCTTAATAACAAAAGCATTAGGAAGATATATGTTAAGATGGATTCAGGCATAGGCATTAAATTATCAAAACAAAAACACACAATTACATGTAATCAAGAGAATGACCAATTATCTATTGAAGATTTATCATCTTCCAGATGGTCTGGCATGTATCAAAAGCACTCATCTCTGATGGGTCGAATTCAAACATCTCAACCTTTTTTCTATCTCTATCTACAATGTCTGTGATCTTATAGTAAGTAGTCTGAACTAGATTTAGATATGAACAAGTACACGCTAAAGCAATGATATGAATCGTTATGTTGAAAACAAAGTTTAAAAACCATAAGATACGCCCAAATATTTTGGAGCGATCATCTAAGTTAGTAATCACATTGGTAACAGAAGCATACATTGACAACTTTCTCCTGCAAGCTCATAGCAAAAGAAAAATGATTCATTTGAATGAGAACAGTAATTAGAGTATAACTCAAATCTAATATAAGACAATCTACTCCCTACAATCTCAGTTCATCTTGTTCGAGTTTCTTTAGATGTTGCTTTTGCGCTTCAAAACAAATCCTCTGCCTTTGCAAATCATTGATCTGATCGTTGATGACTGTGTTCATACAAATCAAGAAACCAAATTCTAATCAAAACCCACTTCAAAAACCAAAACTCCCAACAACAAACACAACACATAATAATCATATACATATCTTAGCTTCTCCATTAAAGCTCTCTCCTTCTCAAGCTCTACCTCCAATTCCTTCTTCACAATCTCCAGTTCACCATCTACACTACACAAGCCTCATATTCTGCCTTCTCTGTCTTCTACTTCCATTCATCTATCTTTTTCTTATAATATGCATCAATACGTCAAACTGTCAGCCAAAACATTACAATTTTTCGATGAAACCCATGTACATGGAAAAGAATTGAAATTGCCCATAAAATTCCATGAATAGACCACAAAAGATGGGAATAGCTAAACGAGTAATTACCCTATGAACAAACAACATATTTAAAAAACCTCAATAGCAAATCTTTTTAGGGCATAACATTAGGGTGCTTTTAAGAGAGAGAAATAAAGAGAGGGGGAAAGAGAGATACCAGAAGAAGAAGAAGGAGGAGAAGAGGAGGGAGAAGAGGAGTTGTTATTCTTTTTGGCCATGGCTCTGATAACTAATGAATTGCACCCATAAGAAGAAATCTTGCAGCCCGAATCCCTATTCTCCAAAACCCCAATTTTTGATTTTGATTTTGATTTCTCGAGAATAGATTGGTTCCTCCAAAGCAAAGGACTTCCAGTCGCATGCTTCACATGCAATGCCTATAGATCCATTCTAATTTAAGATCCCAATTTTCTCAAGAATTTAACACACCCAGATGAGCAAAGAGATGACTTTTGATGGAAGTGAACTGAAGATATTCCCACGAAAAATTTGAGACGAAGGTGAGAAAGTGAAGATCGTTAGGATTATTAACAACTCCATCACCATAACACTTTCTCTAAAACCCTAGAAAGAAAGCACACAGAAGCAAAGAGATTAGAGCGTGAAATTCATATCAAAACCAGTAAAAAAACAAAGAAGGAAACAATCATAGAATTTAACCATGGCTATGCTATTGCCTGGATGATCCGGCAATGTCTGTCTGACGCCCACTTGACTCCTCTAGAACATACACAACACATTCACAAATATCACATTGTTGCATAAATGTATAAGTATTCCTTTATGCACATGTACTTATATAAGATATGCACAATACATGGACAATGACAATTCCGGGTATCTTGTAGTTATTTTCATTATCAAATCGATCAGATATCAAAGTCCTCATTAATATCATTTGGTACTTATAATATGGGCCAAAATAAAACAATGTGAAATCAATTACATAACTTAATTGACCACTTCAGATTTTTTACTCACATGATTTCAGGTCAATTTTGCATAATTAATCTGGTAGGGTAAAAGACAAAATTAGGCAACACTTCCTTCTGAAAAATTGTTCTACAGTGTCTTAAGTTTCTAAAGACTCCAAGATCATCCAATTTGATTTAGTAGACCAAAAGTTATAACCCAAATAATTTAGACTGTTTTAGAGCTTCAACAGAATTCTTACCTCAACTTCCAATCAAAAATTGAAATTCTTATAAAACTCTATTTCTTCATAAAATTTGTAGCCCTATGTCTCTAGTTTACTCCAAATTAAAAATCATCCTATTTAGATAACTATAGAGAAAGATATGGCCAAAATACTAAGGTAAGTTTAAATTGTCAGGAAGCTTCGCCGTGGCGAACTTTCCAGATAGCAGAATTCTTCAACTTATTCTTAAAAGTTTGTTGCGGCAAACTCAAGAGTTGGCTGCGGCGAACTTTTATAAAAACCAACTCTTTTAAGTTGGCCGTGGCGAATTTTCCTGCATCTAAACTCTTCTTCTTCTTTCCAGATTTCACATTCCTCATGTTTGTTATGCATTTTCTATACCCAAAATAATCTCTAAACAAATCAGAATCAACCTTACCATAAGAATACCAAAAATCTGAACTCCATATGTTCTTTCTCTCTCTATTGTAAATTTTTCCCAAGTAAATTCTCACACCAATCAACTCAAATATTCACTCAAAACATTTCTTCTAACTCATTTTTGGCTCATCAACACACACACAATTCAAAAATCTAAGACTCACGCTTAACCATCAAACTTCATTTCTACTGATAAACAACATACACAATGTAAGCATGTTCCATTTCGGTTTTCTCAAAACTAGGATAGAGTATATACATATTTTCCAATCTAGAGTCCATTCAACACAGTGTTAAACAATTCCTAATTCTCAAATCAATCGTCTAATTTATTCAACACCAAACCCTCAAATCTCTAACCCATACATGCATGTATATTTTTACACCATAAACTATCATCAAGCAAAACTACTTACTGGGTTCAGCTGTAAATTTCTAGAGAGTAAGTCAACAACACAAAGGCACATTCGATAGTTATTCGGTGATGAAAATAGTGAAGAGAATTCAGTGAAGACTATAAACTACAGTGATCCTTTCCTAATCCCAGTATAAGCCAATTGTAAACATAAGCTGCGTGTAGGCTTGCATGTCTTACACTTGTCATCACACAAGCAAGCCATTTGTCACTTAAATAAAATTGTCACATGTTACTCTATCATTGGTCCATAATACCCCAAATTTTTCGAAAATTTCTAAATTTACAAAAATTCTGAAATAATTATATGTCTCTCTCTCTCTCTCTCTCTCTATATATATATATATATATATAGCTCAAAATAATTCACCAAAATTTCAAAATATCCAAAATGTATAAAAATTGCCAAATTATATATATATATAGCTCAAAATAATTAACCAAAATTTCAAAATATCCAAAATATATCAAAATTTCCAAATCACATTTAATACACTCCAATAAATCCACAATTTCCACTTATAAATCAAATTTACCCGGAAATGCCAATGAATGCATGTACAATCATATGAATATGCAAAATAAATGTGTATGTCACTATAATTATGCATGATGTGTATTTTCCTAAATTTCTCAAAAATTTCTCATAATTTACAATTATAACCCTAACATGGGTAACGAGATGTTACAATTAGCACATCTTTCGTGGTCTTAGAGTAGCACATTCCTACTCCTGACAACCTTTTGTTTCTCTAGGTCATAAAGTCTAAAGTCAAACTAATTATCACCATATCCAACAATAATGCAAGGAGTCGACTTTGAGTTAAGTTGCTTTCTCTAATCCTTAGGTACGTGTCTAAATACCTTGATGAGATCTTTGCTAGTACAAGCTCTCTTGAGAATCTCAAAATCTAATATAACTAAGGGAGCTTGATTATCCAAGTAGACTGCAGTTTCAGATTGTTTCTCCCCAAAATATCTTTGGCAATATAGACATTCTGAGCATAACGAACCTTTTCCATAATGGTTCTGTTTATCCTCTTAGCAACCCTATTATATTGTGGAGTCCTTTATTTGATTTTTTCGTGTATAATGCCATATCATGTATAGTATTCTTCAAACACCTTGGAAGTATACCCCCACCCTAATTTTATGTTCGCAGGCATTTCGGCTTCCCTTTTTACCATAACATGAAACTTTTTGGAAAGTTTTAAATGCTTGACTCTTAGAGTTCAACACATATACCCAAGTCTTCATCAAAGCATCATTAATAAATGTAATAAAATATATGTTACCTTTTAATGACTCCTCTTTATGACCACAAATATCTTAATTCACCAACTCCAATATCTCCAACTTCCTTATAGATCTTATCTTGAAAGAAACTCTATGTTGCTATGTAGCTACAATTAATGATCACAAGAATTAAACGGTTGTGAATTCTTAACTAGGATAAAGGATTTATCAGCTAACAACTTTAATCCCTTCTTACTCATATGTCCCAATCGATGATGCCACGGATTTGACGAATTTTTCTTTTCGGCTGTGTATACTTCTCCACTGCCACATACCTTTAGTATGTCTTGTATAATGAGCAACATATCACTCCTCGGGCAATCGTCATTGCGCTTTTGGACAGTTTCCATTTCCTATCCCAAAAAATATATTGAAATCCTTCTTGATCTAACACATTAGCCATAATAGATTTAGCCTTAAATCAGGGATGCATCGTATATCTCTCAAGATCAATAAGCATTTTATGTTTGTTTGAACTTGGATATCACCTATATCGACTATCTTAGTGAAATTTTGGTTTCCCATATTTACACGCTCAAAATCTCCGCTCTTATAGTTTGAGAAGTTCTTCACCTTTGGAATATAATGATAATATGCTCCCGTGTCAATCAATGATTCATAACCAAAATTACTGACATAGAATCATTCACTAGTTGCATAAACTAGGGACACCTTATCATCTGTGATTGAAGCTGCTGTTGTTGTATTTTTATCATCACCATCATTTTGGTGATCTTTCTTTTTCTTATCCCTCTTCCGTTTATATCAAAACCTCTTAATGTGTCTTAACTTATCGCAATTTATGGTATGTCTTCATGTTTTGTCACCTCTGGAATTTAAACAGTTCTTAGACTTATCATGACCTTTGGGACCACAACTCATGTTCCTTCCCCTGCTTTCTCTCACAAAAGCCTACACGTTGTCAACTTCAATATTCTTTTTTTATTTCTTCATTAAACATCCTCTCTTTGATTACATTCAAAGAGAGCACACTTTTAAGAGCTGAGTTGCTAGTAACAAACTTAATAAGAACAAGGCTTGAAGCTCACCATTAAGAATGATCTTCAATGTACTATGCTTGTTGATTATATCCTGGAAATCACTTAGATGCTCTGACATTGATTTCCAATGTTTAACTTTAGATTCACAAGTCTCTTAATCAGGAAGGCCTTGTTATAAGCAATTTTCCTTTCATACATATCTTCTAGCTTCTTCTATAACTCAAAAGGATCTGTTTCTTGAGACATATGGTTGAATATGTTGATATCAAACTATTGTCTAATTGTGCCCAGAGTTTTCTGTTACATCTTTTCTCATTCTTTATTTGATATCTTGTCAGGTTTTGAAGGAACATGATCTTTCATATCTTTATCCACATCAATAGATCAAAGAGATCCTTGCAATATAGAAGGTCCTTCGTTATGGGCCTCCACATCGAGTAATTTGATAACTTGACCATAAAGTTGTTTCCACCTTCTATTACATTGACTATAATATCACTTGTTAGCAGGCAATAACACATCTACCTAAAAGATCAACCAAATATCAATGACAAGAAAGAACTCTTAAACTTACATCAACAAAACAATATAATAATAAAAAATTTAAAGATGAAATAAACACTAAGATTAATGTAGAAAATACTCTAGTGTAGAGGGAAAAACTATGGGACTAACTGACCAGTAAATTCACTAAATTTAATATGGATCTTAAAGGAAGTTAATCACTCATCCCACAATAACAATAAAGTTTCAGGATTGAAACCAAAGTTAATATCACAATCAACAACACTCAAACTAATCCCAAAACTAATCAAATAAGGATGAGAATATAATACTATTTGCCCTCTCTATTTTTCCTCACTTTTGGACATTATGGATGTACTTTCTACAAAAGACTATGTTCTTTTCTCTTTTATATCACGAAATAGGTCTTTTTGCATCATACATGATCACTTATACGGCCATGTAAGTGACTAAGCATTTTCAGCATCGCCTCACTCGCAATTGTAGATGGTTATAAAGAGTTACAGGGTCTCCACACATGGGTGTGTACATGACTATGTATGTCTTCATTCTTCACACACGTTCCTTCACACATTTCCAGAGACTTATACAATTGATCCATACAGTCGTGTAAGTCAAGACACGAGCGTGTAGCACTCTATAAGTTCGTGTATCTCCTCAAAAGAACTTCATTCATTTTGTCTTAACTTGTTCGTCATTCCCACAGACTATAAAGGCATCTACGATCACCAAAAGCCTAAAAAATAGGACTAAACACTGAACAAAATCAACATGCCGCTCAGGAATTAACTTCAAATACAATATAAGGCCTAATTCCTAAGATAGGATGGGAAAATCATGTTTATAAATTCAAAGACCAAGTATCCATTCATGTCAATTTTAAATACCCTCGTAATTGATTACGAATTTCACTTTATTAAAAAAGATTCCCTACCCACCGACTAGTATATTAGAGACAAATTAGCCTGCAAGAAAGTCAAACAATACGCAGATGGAACTAAAACTGTTGGCCAGCATCCGAGGGACGAGGACAGCATGCTACAGTCAGAAAGCTGGGGGTATTAGAACTGATACGTGCAGTAACTTTGTGCTTGTGATATGGCTTTAGCATAATTAAGTAGGAATAGAGGACTTGCCTTGTACACCGCTGTAATTCTTCTTTCTGCATCATTAAGCAGTTTACATACTGCTATCTTTCACTTGCACGACATGCTTTTAGTGTGATGATCCTGAAATTATAGTGAGCAATAATGAATATCAATCATTTGGACAATTTTCATGGCATCAATAAGTTGACCCCACCTATTCTCTAATAAAAATATCAAACACAACATCAGAAGTCTCATCAAGACTATGTTCAAAATTGCCTAAGATGAAAAAGCTCGAATGGTCCACAGGTAATTGTTCAAGCCTGGAGTCGTGTAAAGATCAGTTCCTCTTTATTCTATAGCTCAAAATAAATAGTGCTGAAAAATGCCACTGAAATTGCATCTGTTGAGTATTGACATAACAAAAATATCGAGCATGATGCAAGCCGTCTCAAGTTTATCCGCATTAATTCGCTTCAATAAAGCTAATGGCTTTTAGACCCATGAAAACTTGTGCAGGTCAACTGTGGCATGTCAAGTATTCTCGCAAAATTGCTATCGCAACAAATTGCAATGACAGTGTCTAGACATACGAGTGTTAATCAGACACCAGTCACTTCCATCCCATTAATTAAACTAGACCACAATCTTATCTTAAAATAAAAAGTTTACATACTTTTTCCCTTTCACTGTTCCTTTCAGTTCAATCTGGTGCAACTTCAGGGTTCAAGTGTACTTTTCCAGTTTTCAAGATGCGGATACATGTCTACTTTGAAGTTATCGTAAACCAACTTGAGTTATTCTTGTTCGGTAAACATGAAAAAGCTTAGACGTTGTTGGAAAAGTGCCTTAAAGATGTTACAGTTATGGATACAAAAAAATGTGCCGAATGTTGATCAAGTCTTTAAGAAATGTTTTCTGTAATCTTTTTTGATGTAACTTGATATTAGGAAATGTTATGTTTCAGCTTTTTATGAAGAGCAATACAGTGAATAAAAATATACAGACTTTCAGCTATTACATTTTGTTCTTTTCTTTACTGCAAAGCCATTATATTTTTGTTATTGTCATCGTCGAATAACAACTCTAATCACGCTATTATTTTGTTTTTGTATCCTATAGTAAGTTATCGTTTTTTTTACTTAAAATTTTGAGATGAGTGAACTCAAATACATCGAAAAAAACACAACAACCTTCATGCAATAGAAATTGAAACATCTTCCTTCCATGTTGTACCACCAATTTTCGATGGTTATAATTATCAAGCTTAAACTGTTAGATTAACATCTTGATGCATTAGACCTTTTAGAAATTATAGAGAAAAATAATGATGTTCACCCATTGCTCATGAATCGTATGGTAGCTTAACTTAGGACTTCAAAAAAAGACAAAAAATTAAAAATCGTAAAGCAAACGCCTGCCTATTCTCAATTGTTTCAAACACTATATTTACAAAGATCATAAACTTAAATTCAACAAAAGATATCTACAACTAATAATAAAAATAATACTAAAAAATGAATGAACAAAAGTATAACTACAAGAAAAATGTTAAATAGCGACGGAAATATACCGACGGATTGTTAATCGTATGTAAATTGCGACGGGACAACCTAATTCGTCGGTGAAAGAAAGGAAATTTGCGACGGTTAAGAAATCCGTTGCCAAAGTTGGAGGGAAAATTTCGCGGTTACTTTTAACGACGGAAATATGCCGATGAATGCAGTTCCGTCTGTAAATAGGGACGGACTATTAATTTCGGTTGGCAAAGTTGTTGGTTAGAAATGATTCAACGACGGTAATAATCTGTCGGTATTTTGTAAAAAGTCGTCGGGAAACTGGAGTAGGTAGCTTAAGACTGCGACGGATTTTTTAATTATTACGACGGATAAATTCCGTCGCCAAAATTAAATTAAATCACCTGGTCGCCCTCCTCTCTCCTCACCCCGACTCTCCTCTTCTCTTTCTCTCCTCTCCTCCGGCGAAGCTCTTCCTTCCTCCGTGCACGTCCGACCAGCTGCTGCGTCTCCGGCGACCACAACGTCCGTCTTCTCCGGCGACAACGTCCGTCTTCTCCAGCTGCCGTCTCTCCTCTGGTGGATCCGAAGGTAAGGCGTGCGTGGGTCATTTTTTTGAATGTTTTGGACTGATTTAATGCATTTGATTTGTTTATTTAGGTTTGGTTGATCTTGTGTGAGTGTTTTGCATGTTTTTAATGGAAAGAATTAAAGGATTTGTGTGTAGATAGGGTTGAGATGGTTTTGCCCTCAAGGTGTTCGATGAAATGCATTAGGAGTTGTAGAACTAAACTAGAGCCAATGTGTCCTAAGATAGGTACCAAATACAGATTTGAAGAGTTA
>JANVCQ010000009.1:23523435-23551572 GCA_025531925.1 Erythroxylum plowmanianum | reverse complement strand
TCTGATATTTTTGTCTATTAAATATCCTTGGGTGTGGGTTTGGAAGGTCTAAATTCATAAGGTCTAAATTCATAACAGCAATGACCACTCCATCCATTACAGGTGCGTCCTTTTTCTATTCATTATCTTGAACTTGGGTTAAATGTTACTATCAGACCAGATTTCGCGCTTCAGCTGAAGTACAACTGGGCGCTGATGACTAAGATGATATCTTGAACTTGGGTTACTTGGATATCTGGTATTAAGGTCTTTATTTGTTAAAATGCTTCTAGTTTACATTGTAAAGCATGTTTATTTGTTGTTTTTTGAGTCTGATGAAGGTTATTGTATTTGTAACCTAAGCACCTTCAAGTCAAGTGTAGAACTAATTTGGTATAAGTTGTCGGCTTTCGTCCAAGAAATTAGAGATGCATTATAAAATACTATTCAACCCTTGTACGGAAAGGTGGAACTTTCGTGGAATAATATTTGATACATCCAGAGTTCGTCTTTGGTTCGCAGATGGTAGGCATGACAACTTACAGTTTCCTGGTTGTGGCCTTCCATACATTCCTTGGACTTTTTCTTGGAAATAGGATTGCAGATGTCACAGTCACGACAGTCTTTTCAGTTGTGGTAATGAGTGAGAAGCAGCCACTTGCTCTCTGTTTCATCATGCTATGAATTGAAACGAGTTTTCCTCAAACTTCATGTTGCTGCTATCCTTTGCACGCACTTTTGGTCATGTTCCTGTTTATAAGGTGCACTGCTGCAGACCCCACTGATAGATCCAGTTTTAAGAACAAAAGAAAAGCAAAACCTAATGGAGCTTCAGGTTTTTACTGTCTCAAATTGTGGCGAGATTTCTCAGAAGGTTGGAGAGAAAAATTTTAAGGAATTTTATAAGCAGAAAGTATCTGGATCCATTGAAAGTCACTTCTCAAATGGAACCCCTTCTACCTTTTCCCTTGTTGCTGAGGGATGACATTGTTGAACCTCACTCAAAAGATGATGAGATATCTTATTGCTCTCTATGTGATTTTGAGGTTGGAGATCGTTCATTCAAAATATAAGTAGGCCTTGTGATCTAGAATTATGGTGTTAAGACCTAGTCTTAAAAGAACACTGGAGACATGAACCATAATTGTTAATATTTTCTTGGGGTCAAGAACCTGAAATATGCTGATGATTGAATGCGTGTCTCAGGTGAAGAAGCACAGCAAGCACTGCAGGACCTGTAACAGGTGCGTTGAAGGGTTTGACCACCATTGCAGGGTAAGATATTGAAGGTTTCTTTTTCGTTTAATGAATTTGGAGGTGAAGTTTACATCAAGTTCTTTGCTTGCGCATAGTGGCTAAACAACTGTGTTGGCAAAAGAAACTACACTACATTCTTTCTGTTAATGGCGTTCATCTTGTTGATGGTTAGTAGTTATGCTGCTTTGACTTGTTAGACAGGATTAACAATAAAAAAGAGTTTAATCATGGAAGTAGTTGCTGGATTCTACAGTTAATCATGGAAGGAGCGATTGCAATTGTAGTATTTATCAGGTGCTTCGCAGATAAAAATGCAGTAGAGGCAGAGCTAAAGAAGAAACTATCCATGGATTTCCCAAGAGGTGTTCTTGCCACTATATCGGTAAATATACTTGCATTTCTTCATCAGGACTTCTATCAAGTATGTCTAAAGCCAAGCTTTAGTCAATCAGCTCGTTCAAATTTTAAAAAAATTTCAGGTTCTGTTGGCTTTACTGATAGCCTACAGTTCAGCAGCCATGGGGCAACTTTTCTTCTTCCACGTATGAGCAAGGTAATTGTCGTAGTGGCTATTTGACGTCAGGAATGATATTATGATGTTTTCTCTGCTGAGCTAAAGAGAATTTATAAAGAAACATTAAGCACTAACCGAACATCCCTGGTCATTTCTGCTGTTCCTGTCTATAGGGGAAGCAATCACAACCATAATACAGTTGTTGTTGGGTTGGTGCTTAATTTTGTCAAGGATTACCTCTTTCACTGACAAAGAATCGGGAAGCATTGTTGAACCAATTTCTTGGACTGAACTTTGTTGTCCCATGAATAGTAGGATTAGGATATAGTTGTGTCTTGTCCATCTTTTTCTTCACTTACTGCGGTTAGTCTATTGATTCCATTTGCTGCAGGGGAAGAGAAATTGTGATTACATGTGAAAGAGGAGAATTATCATCATTTTCATTCTATTTCATGATATGATCATATAGACACTAGAAATGTCATTGGGTTTGGCCGTTGTTTCTTCACTTAGTATACTGATTCCAGTCACTGTAGGGGATGAGAACGTATGATTATATCTTGGCCATGAAAGAGGAGAACCAATCAACGGAAATAGACCAATTTGAAGATTCAGATTTTTCTTCAGACTCCGATTTTGAATCACCAGAAAGGCGAAGCCTTGTTTCACGGTATATTTGTGGGCATAGAGGAAATTAGGTATGCAGAACAAACCTATTTTAGCATTGCGGTTCAAGAACACATCAGCCTCATTAAGATGGTTCATTCGATTTCAGAGCCCGGTGAAACTGTCTGTAAAGATCGATAAGGACCCAGAAACTACCTTTGTAACAAAGAAACAAGGATTCCAGGTACGCTTCAACCCCTGGAACTTGATAAAGCTGAGCAGAGATAAAGCTCTACTTGCAGCTGAGAAGGCCAGAGAAAGGCTGACGAAGCAGAGAACACCGGAGGAACAAGATTCCTTAAAGCCGCTACCACTGGAGACAAAATGTGGTCCATTATTGAACCAAGACAGAGATATGAATAATTTGGAATCAGGTTCAGCACCTCTTATTACTAAAGGAAAGGCTCCAGGGTCACCAGGAAGGTTTTCAAGTCCCAGAAGACGATTTTCGGGTTCTGAACCTATGATTTCTGGTGCAGTACCATCGCCGAAGAATAAATATAGAAACAGTTTTGACTTGAAGTTGACAGAGGTTTCCAAGGAACTCGAAATCTACATTTCACGACAGGTTTTGTGTTCTGTCATAAAGAAGAATGTATCTGAAGCATCTCCTAGATAAAGAGCTGAATTCTCAGCCTTTGAGAAATTTTAGTCGACTGATTGCGGAAGACGAACGCAAGTTTGTTTGAAATGAGATCGCAACTCCATATCAAACACACGTATATGAACAAAAAAAAAGTTGCAGATTCAATCAATTCTTCTAGCACAGTGAATTTCTTCCATGGAAAATGTTGAGATAGAAAGCAAAGTTCAGCTATAATCACTACATGGCGGCACAGGTTATCATGGAAACTTGAAGATTGTTGCTAATAAATGTTACAAACAGAACTGATTACGCTTTGATCTGCTTTTTCCCTTCTAAAATTTAGGTTTGTTTTAGTTAAACATCCCAAAAAAAAAATCATTTCGATGTTGCCACTTTTGAAAAGACAATCTCCAAAGAGACCAGCCTGTCTTTTCCATTCAATGTTTCAATTTTGGTAGTTCCGGCGACTACCACACTTTTTTCCTCCATTCCACGACCTCCAAGACTACGTTTACGGTAAGTATAATTCATTTTCCTATTTGATCATGCAGACAATGATGATAAACGGAAAAGGACAGAGACAAAAGCAAGTGAGGGAGAAAGATGTGGGGAGAACTTTTAAAATGTGAATTGTATTTCCACTTTCTGAAAATTCACTCCATTATTCGTTCTGCACACAAGTTACAGGAAAAATAAAAAAATTTCAACCCTGTCTCACAAGTCAACAATCACAGATCCGCAAAAATCCCACTCAACTTTACGTGTCAGTCGATCATTCATTCCTCTGCAAGGCAATGAGTAGCTCATGTTGAGAAATGGCAAGAGTCAGATATTGAGTTATGTCACTAATGAAGGTAAGTTGAACACCAGGTAAAAGATATGGATTTTATAATTTACCAAGAAAGCAACCAGGCACCTCTGTTTTGATTACCTGAATTCTTTAGGTGACTTGAAAGACGATAACAATTGGAGCAATGCTCAGGAAAGATTTTCTCCCTGAGAGGCCCACAAGTTTCTGGTGAAACTAAGTCAGAAAAACCTTGCACATTCGAGCAATTCCAAGAACATGTTGAGTTTACGTTGAGAGTAATGTTCAACAAGCAAATGTCATGGAAAGTGTCTCCTTCTATACCCTCTAGAAGGCCGGCATACGTTATGTTTTCTCCAATAACATTTTCCATAGTCACCCGTTCTATTATAGGCAGAGCATGTTGATCATAATGCGCATCAGGGTGCTCCCCATACTGACCGGTAAATCTTATAGAGACATTTACATTTGATAATCTCATGTTTGATATATGGACGTTCTTCACATAACCACCCCTCCCTGGAGATGTTTTTATCCTTATACCATTGTTTGAGTTGTAGAATTGCAGATCTTCTGCATGCACTTCAGATACACCTCCAGACATCTCACTCCCAATTGCAATCCCTGCACTTGGAGTCTGTCCACTCAGCCTGCGAATAATGATGTTTTTGCTAGGACGACCATAAGTAATGCCATATTCATCCCACCCACTTTTGATTGCAATTAGATCATCACCGGTGCTAATATGACAGTCTTCAATGCAAACATCATCAGAAGAATCTGAAAACATTATAAAGAAATTTGGTAAGGAGGCTTCAAGAGTGTTTAGAGCAGGGGAATTTCATCGTTGGACAAAAGAAGTTTCAGGTCTTGCTTTGAACATGAAGAATCGAATATTGAAGGAGAATACTTGAATGTAACTCGGCAAAGACCTATCTCTTGTATTTGAATACATAGCAAAGGCAATTTTCTCTTCCTAGAAAATTATACCTCTGTCTAGTGATATTGATATTATAAAACTAGCAATAGGAATAGATCTTGAGTGGCAGATGAAATCTCACCTGGATCAATTCCATCTGTATTTGGAGAATGAAAAGGGGCAAGGATTGTTACATTCTGAACTGTTACATTGCTGTTCATCCAGAAAAACTGTCTCAAAGCTCTCCCCCAAGTTAAAAGGTCAAGCAGAAAATTCAAGAAAAAGCTAAAGAGTAGTGGATTCCTGATGGGGGACAAACCTGCAATACACAGGGTGGATGGTCCAAAATGGTGAATCTAAGAAAGTCAGGTTTGAGATGACTATGCCAGTTGAATTAATGAACTCAACTAGATGGGGCCGGGTATAGTTCAGAGTTTTATTTCGGAACCAGCTCCACCAGATACTACCTTGACCATCTATAGTTCCATTATCACCTGCATGAAAAAATCAATCCTTATGAAAAAAATGAAATACATATCTAAAATAACACTTCATCAATATCACTAACCTGTTATAATAACATCTGTCAAATTTTGACCAAAAATAAGGCTCCGATGCCTCCCACCAGGTAACTCCCTCCCTCGGCCATACGATGGGAGAGGATCAACAACTGGCCAATCAACAGAGTTCTGAAATGGCATGTTGAGTTGAATATTATTACCATCCATATATCAAATATATGGTACCAAACTCAAATTAGATCTCTTATTTGCATGTACACAGGCATGGAATTGAGTACTTACAGTTGATCCAAGAATCACTGCGTCCCTATCTAACCACAAAGTCAGATGACTGATCAGATCAAAGCTTCCTGTCAACCACCTGCCAGCAGGAACAAAAAGCTTGGCCCCACCTTTGTCAGCAAAGGAGTTGAGGTAGAAAATGGCATTCTGAAATGCTTTTGTGTTAAGAGTGACACCGTCCCCTACTGCTCCGAATTCAGTAATACTGACACTGTGAGGCCGAAAGTCTGCTTGGTTAGTCTGTTTGCAATGTGAGCTGGCCCTGATAGCCCATGGACCATCAGTGAACAATACAAGTACCAGAAGCACATTCAGTATCTGAAAAAAAAAAATTCAGTCAAGAAACCTGTATGTGATGTACCTTATACGGATCAATGATCTATATACGAACCATCTTGTCTTCTTTTTTATTGGTCTTGCAAGTGTTCATGATGGAAGGTAATTATTAATCATAAATGCATCTAATAATTGTTACAAACTTTATAGTTAAACAACCTCAAATAGGCAACGCAAGAAAACCAAAGGGCGAAACTCATTAGTCGAATGAAAAGTGAAACTGAATCATGTTGATAAAAATAACTCAAAGGATGTGAAGATGTCGATTATGTAGCTCAGAGATATCTTTTATTACCCACTGATGAATAGCAAGCTCACTACCCAGGTACATTTTACCAAAAAGCTAACACATACTTAGAAACTCAGTTCCTTTTCCCACTTGATAACAGAGAAATCATAGAAAAAGGAAATTGTGTTCAGGAGTTTAATCGGATCCCGACAAAATTCATTTCATTAACGTTCTTGTATAGCAATGTCATAGCAGAATTAGGCTAATTCACGAGAAGATAACCAAAAGAGAGAAATTAAGCAACTCACAGTGAAAGATCTCCTCACATGACTAAGATCTTCTGCTACCCTAGCAAACGCCTGAAGAAAGCAGCTTAATTTTTTCAACATCTTCAGAAGAAGAAGAACATCCACCAACAAATTCCCACAAAAATAAAATGGAGCTTGATAAGTATTGGGGAAGAGATCTTGATGATCAAGATCTATCCCTTATCATCAAGCGAGTGTTATGTTAGTGTGATTTCTGATAAGATATTGAGAGAATCACCAACACCACCAAATCAGAAAAAAGGAACAAGAAAAAGGAAGAATCATTGACAATGACCGTCGCTGCTCGCCAACGATCAAGCAGTAGGTCCCTCTTGTTTCTTCAGCAGCTACTCCATTGCAACCCCTCTCTCTCTCTCTCTCTCTCTCTCAGTAATCACAGCTCACGGACACAGACACAGACACAGACACATACACATACACATACACATACCCTTCTTCAAGGAAACAGAAAAACGTGAAAGACCCAGAAAAGTAAGCAGCGAAAAACACTCGATGGGCGTGTATGTACTGCTTAGCTCAAGGATGGTGTGCCCTCGGTTACTCAATTTGTTTGATTCTGTGTTGAGAGTAACCACTGACAGCTGCAAAGATTGGATCTTTCCTATAAAGCAAGAGGAAGAAAGAGAAGAAACAGTGAAAGATTGAATGTGAAATGTGCAGAGATATTTGTTGATTCAGCTTTGCATGGAACAAGACCTCCCTTCTTATCAAGTCTCAATCACAATCATAACTAATTTCCTATGTTAGAAAATCATTAGAGAAAGGAAACCAGTTTAGCATTATTACAGACAAAACTAAACAAAATCCAAAGGGTAAAATTAAAAAACTACTTTTGCTGTTTCATCAATTTATATCTTCAGAATTTATGAATTTGCATGTTTCGAAACTTTCTATTCGTATGATTTAATTCGTGACTTTTTAATTATAAAAAAGCAATCTTTCTAAGTAAATCAACAACAATAACAACCTGGATTATAAACTTTGGTAGTTTATTCCAAATAAGAAACGGTGCCGTTTCAGAAGAAAAGTTACGGTCATCGATAGTAACTGGTAACGGTTAAGCAAACGAGCTCTAATCCCGATATTCGTTGCCTGAGACTGAAAACGGTTAAAATGAGATATTAATATTTATATGGACAATTATACCCTTTGACCTCCAAAACTTGACCGTCTTGACCAATGCTATATTCCTGGGTGCTAGGTTTGTGAATTCATGTAGTGTCAGTCCTTTTTTCCCCCCTCTCTCTTCCCAGCGGTGTTTTGAAATCTAGACCAGGCCGGCCAGTTTGATCAGTTTGACTGGTGATCGGTTGGCTATCTGATCAGGGTGATTTATAAAAACCAATTTCTAATTAGATCAGTGCAAATTGATGAGAACCGGTCAATTGACTAGTTAAATCGAGACTGATCGAACCGGTTAACCACTGGTTCAATAATTTTTTTTATTTTTTTTATTTTTTCTTTCTAAAACGCATCACGTTTTTTATTTATATTTAATTATATTATTTGAACCGATCAAATGAATTTTTTATTTATATTTATTTATATTATTTGATACATTTTTCTATTTTTTAATATTACTAATATTATATATAATTAAATATAATTATCGCGTAATTATGACGTCACTCCGATTCAACCAATAGTCGAACCAATCGAACTAATGATCAGTAGAGCTTCCGGTTTGACGTCCGGTTTGGGTTTCAAAACCTTACTTCCAAGGCATAATAAATCGTCTTATTGGGAGCTATAAAGACTTTTAAGTGGAAGATACAGATTCCTTTTTTCAATTTATTTATTTAAAAATATTTTTGTTCTATGAATTGTTTTAGAAAATATATTTAATTTTTTAATATTATAAAATTTTTAAATATATAAAATGAATAAAATAAAAAAAATATGTTTCTTTTAAACATAATAAACAGGAAGAAGAGGTAGGTAGATTATGGCTTAAGATTGCAATATGAATCAAGAGAAGCCAGTTAATACCAGGTCCCAAACCGGACAATGACAGGGACAATGTGAAAAAGAGGAACAAAAGGCAGTCATTGTTTCCCTGTAGTTACCAAAACAGCCCTCCATTGATGGTCCTATCCTATGTCTTCAGGGATGTCGCGATGACTTGGTAAGGGCAGCAAATTAAATCCGTGAGAACTACAGCTAGTTATTCTACCAACTAAGAAAATTTGTCCACAAAGAAGGGGACAAAAGTCGTAGGCCGTCCAAGAGAAGCATTTGCAAAGAGTTAAGGTCAGGAATCCAATGCCCCATTCAACCAAAATATAAACATATCAGTGTCCGATGTTGAGTGATCTGTGTGCTTAACCTCTGTTTTCGACCGCTTAGCTTCAATCTGCATCTTTTGTATTTGCTTGCTCCAACTTGTCTGCACAAATTATTTAATATATATAATAATTCACAAACTAATTATATTTAAAATTAATTAATAATTTATATAATAACAAATTTTAAGATGCACTTAATCATGTAACAATTCTACATGGATTAATTAATACTTTTCTTTTTTCATGGACATGAGTGCATAGAGAAAGGTATAAAAACAATGAATACTTCTCGTTTTATAATGCTAAGTGAACGTTTCATCATAATAATTTAAACTGTTGAGTGAGGCTAACTTAATTAGTTTTATATATTCACTAACACACCCCCTCAAGTGAAAGTTCTTTAGGCTTGAAACTTATACATACTCACTTTATGTTGTGCTGAATAATAGGTGATGGTAGGATTTGAACTCTCAACTATTTTGTCACAAAGTCTCTAATACTATTTTAAGTAACCGTTTTACCACAAAAATTTAAACTATTATATGAGATCAACTTAATTGATTTTATATATTCACTAACATATAATACTTCTTGCCATGCACATGAAATTGATGCATATTGTATATGTTGGAGAATGATAAATTTAAGAGTACTGAGACAGAGTAGTAAAGATAAAATTTGTTATTTTGTTAGAAAATAAAATTTTATCTGTTAAAATAAAGTTGTTATTTATTAAGATTTAAACTTTTCAATTTTTGATTTATTTGGTTAATCTTTACTTTTCATTACCTATATATTTAGGCTTAATGTAAAATGAACTATCAATAAATTATCACTTGTATTATCTTTTTTCTATTCTACTCTATTTTAGTTAATTTCTGGTTCTAAAATTCAACAGTATATGCCAGCTTGAATCAGCAGCGAAGGCCATTTTTCTGGACCTTTTAATGGTCCTTAACAAAAACAAATGATACAAATCTGAATTAGTACTTGTATAATGATTCACACCCATCATTATTCAGACCTTAGTTGATCAGGAAATGCTTCTTCTACACTGCCATTCAAGCTAAAAACAAAGAAATATATGACCATATTGATTTGCCAACTTTCTGGAGGTAAGTGTGTTTTTTAAATATATGAACGTACGAAATGTTATGTAAACAAGGTAAAGTGTGTTTTTTAAATTTCGTAGACCAAGAATGGACCAGCCATCTCAATTTGTCTCTACCTTATTGATTGTATTAATGGCGAAATTGTAGTGGAGACATCACCATCTGTAGTCCTGAAGAGCTTGAAGGTGACTCCCAGCTACTAGCTACCATTCAATAATGCACATTCCAACCAACCGAATAAATACATGTATCCATCCACCAAATCAACTCATCCGGGGAACACTTTTGTTGAACACACAAGTGCTGTCTTGGCGTAGAAATCCACTTACGTAGATGTTGTCGAAAAGAAATTATTGTCCAAGCGCGTATGTTTCATCTAGTAATTTGTCAGGGATGACAAACTTGATGAGAACTTTAAAGGGTCTAAAGTAAAACCTGTGATTTAGTAGTTTATACGTACGAATCCTGGCAGATGTTTATCGAGATACGATCTTTCCAAACACTGTTGCGGTCTGTGATGTCGAGCAGATCTATGATCTATCCCCTCCGTCTTACGTCCACGTTGCACACAGCGTAATGTGGTCATTGTTACGAATGCGGTATCAAATTTAATATCGAATTGAGTTCTAATACGATATTAAATTAGTATCGATCTGTACTGGATAATATTTTGGATAATTTTTTAAATTTATAGAATAGTCTTTAAAATTTTTAAAATTTGTAAAATAATTTATTAATATATTGTACAGTTGTACTGTATACTTTACTAGTTTACTGTTTATATCAATTATGTTTCCCAAAATCATAATAATAGATAATAGTCACAATTAATATGAAATAAAAATAATTTTTAAATATTTCACATATAAATAATAACCACAATTAATATAAAAAAGACAACCATCATCATACAAATATAAATTAAGAATAATATAAAGCATTTAAAATATTACAATAATAAAATTTCATCATTTGAATAAATAATAATTACATGAAAACATCAAATAAAAAGAACATTAAATATCCTTAAACAATCTACAAAAAGAGTTTATGACGAAGAAATAATCAAATAGAAGTTAAACTTGGAGCAAAAACATTTGCAGTTACATTACATATATAGAATTTAATATAAACATCAAATATAAGTAACATTAAAAAAAGAGAAAAACAAAATCCTAGAACGAAATTTAATCGTCAACGGGATGATACCCGCTATAACTGCACTGACCTTAGTGATCATTTGGTACAAAATCTTCATTATTGAGATGAGATTTATTATCATTATCATTCAAATTTAATGCATCAAATGACATGTCAATGCTTTCTCATCCAAGATTATCTTCCAAATCACTCGTATATACCAAATTCAGTTCTTTAGAAACCCAATCCGCTAAAAGGTCAATATTATCGATGAAAATTGGATCAGTTGAACTACTTGTACTATTAAGACTCCTAGTAAACAATTAAATTTAATTATTAGCAAATTATAAGAAATTATATCGAAATTAATAATGATAATAATAAAAATAACATATCTTTTCCGAAGCTTTAAATTGTAACGAACAAAAACCAAGTCATTCAACCTCTTATACTCCAATCTATTTCTTTTCTTTGAGTGGATAAATTTAAATGTGCTCTATTTTCGTTCACAGCCTATTGCACTCACACATTGACTTAAAATTTGAATTGCAAACATTTTCAATTCTAGAACATCATTTCCGAATTGATCACAATAAGAAGCTGTAAGTTATAAGACAAAAAAAGTAGTGTTATAAATAAAATAAAGTGATAATTAATTTTCAACAAACAAGAAAAAGAAAATAACTAATACCTGGAGAAAATTTTCCTCTTTGTCGAATAGCAATGGACATTCCAAAATTTCCATAAGACAACTTGTAAAGCTCTATTTGTGAGCTTAAAGGATCTTGCATCGTGTCAATGGTAACAATTGTTGCCATAGTTAAAAGCATTCATCTGTTAACTTTAGCTTGCTTAATAAGATCCAGTCTAAAATAGAAACTAGGATTCAAAAATGTCCCAATTGTAAACAATGGAGAAGAAAGTTGTCTTTTCCTTTTCTCATTAATGATCGAAAGATATGGCATGTATAAAGAAGACCTATATTTTATATTGGCCTTGATTGTTTCTGTTGCGCTCTCCATGGCATCAAAAATATAACTTATTGTTGACTTTCTTTATTATTAGCCAAACAAAGCACCCTCACCAAAGGCTTACAAACTCGGATAACAAATTGACATTGAGGCCAAAAGTCTCTATCTTCTAGTATAATATTACAAACCTCCATTCTATCATTAAACCTAACATGCTGAGATGCAATCCATTTATCACTTGTAAACATTTATCTTAACTCTTTCTTCTTCGAAATAGAAGACTGAAGTGATAAGAAATTTATAGCAAATCTTATCACAACAGGATGACACAAATTCCTACCATTGGTAAATTTCTTTCTCATCAAATTCAATATCCATGCACAATTATAAATAAACTTTGTCACTTTTTTAGCTTTCTGCATAGTCTCATCAATAACAGGAAAATACCTAGGATCTCCTATATTCTCCAGCATTAGGTCTATGCAATATGTAATACAAGGAGTCCAAAAAAATAAATTATATGTATTCTGCAACCTTTTTCTTGCCACTTTATAAGCAGAATCATTGTCAGTAATAAACTAAATAATATTTTTTAGCTCTACTTCATTCACAACTTCATCAAATATCGCAAACAAAGTCTCAGTATTTCTAATAAGACTAGATGCATCAATAGATTTAAAAAACATAGAGTCATTTATAGAATAAATCAAAAAATTTATAATAGGCTCTTGTTTTCTATTTGTCCAACCATCACACATGATTAAACATCCATAAGTATCCCAATTGCCTATTCTTTTAGCCAAATAACTTCTAATTTCAAAAATAGCACAGCTAAAAAATTTACCTCTTAAGTTATCAATCGAAGGATTTTTATATCCTGAACTATAAGAGGTTATTACATCCATCATAGGTTGATAATAATAAGACTAAAAAGTATTGAATAACGAAATTATATCATACCACTATCTACCTACTGCCATATTGACATTGTGAGCCGTATCTCTTAATTGCATTGCACTACGAATTGAAGGTTGGGCTTCAGGAGTTGTTTGTGATGCAAAGAAACTAGTCAATTACCTTTTTCTCTTCCTCATATCAGATTCAGGTACTTCTCCTTGAACCTAAGATGAAACACTACCAATACCACTACCACCACTATCACTACCACTTCCACCTTCAACATTTTCAAAATCACCATATAAACTAGAAAATGAACTTCCACTACTAATTCCAAACTTCAATCTTTCCCTTTTATCTCTCTCATGGTGATATTCATCAAGTAATATTTTTATCTGCCACTTATATCACAACTTACTTTTTTACAGGGTTCCACATCTCCTTTAGCCCCAACTAAATATTTTTTTAATCGAGTGATTCATCTACCTTTCAAATGCCTTTTTACACAACAAACAAATGGTATGGTTCCTCATACCGAGAACTAATGCAATATGAGCCCAAGCTGGATCACTGTATCTTCCTGAAGTGGGTTAATCAGGAATACTTGAACTTTCTTCCATTTCTCTGTACACATAAAAATAAATAACACATAATATCAGTACACAATATGCATATTCATCTTATATAATATAACTCATTCTGTATGATTACAGTACACATAATTCAATTTCATGGAACACAATTCACTATAAGTTAAAAACTAACAATTTAAAACATTCAACATATATAATAACACAAAACATACATCAACAATTTCCATTTCTAACAATTTTCAACAAATTTTATTTCCAACAATCACAAAATATTCATAATTTCATTTTCATTTGCAACAAATTCTGACAATTTCCAATTCCAACAATCACAAAACATTCATCATTCCATTTTCATTTCCATTTCTAACAATTTCTAATTCCATTTCCAATAATCACAATACTTTCATAAACCAATTTCCATTTCTAACAATTTTCAATAATTTCCATTTCCAACAATTTCAAACAATTTCTAATTCCATTTTTAATAATTATCAACAATTTCCAATTCCAACAATCATAAAATATTTATAATTCCATTTTCATTTCCAACAATTTCTAATTCCATTTCCAATAATCAAAATACATCCATAAACCAATTTCTATTTCTAACATTTTTCAACAATTTTCATTTCCAACAATCACAAATCATTCATAATTTCATTTTCATTTATAACAATTTCCAACAATTTCCATTTCTAACAATTTCAAACAATTTCTAATTCCATTTTTAACAACTATCAACAATTTTCAATTCGAACAATCACAAAATATTTATAATTCCATTTCCATTTACAACAATTTGTAATTTCATTTCCAATAATCACAATACATTCATAAACCAATTTTCATTTCCAACAATTTTCAACAATTTTCATTTCCAACAATCACAAAACATTCATAATTCTATTTTCATTTTTAACAATTTTCAACAATTTCCAATTTCATTTTTAATAATCACAATACATTCATAAACCAATTTCCATTTCTAATAATTTTCAACAATTCCCATTTTTAACAATTACAAAACATTCATAATTTCATTTCTATTTCCAACAATTCCAAACAATTTCTAATTCCATTTCTAACAATTTTCAATTCCATTTCTAACAATTTTCAACAAATTTCATTTCCATTTTCAACAATTTCCATTTCCATTTCCAATAATCACAATACATTCATAAACCAATTTCTATTTCTAACAATTTCTAACAATTTTCATTTCCAACAATCACAAAATATTCATAATTCTATTTTCATTTCCAACAATTTCCAATTCCATTTTCAATAATCACAATACATTCAAAAACCAATTTTCATTTCCAACAATTTTCAATAATTTCCATTTCCAACAATTACAAAACATTCATAATTTTATTTTCATTTTCAACAATTATCAACAATATCTAATTCCATTTCCAACAATTATCAACAATTTCCAATTCCATTTCTAACAATTTTTAACAAATTCTATTTCCATTTTTAACAATGTTCAACAATTTTTATTTGCAACAATCACAAAACATTCATAATTCCAATTCAATTTCTAACAATTTCGAATTCTATTTTCAACAATTTTAATTTCCAACAATCACAAAATATTCATAATTCCATTTTCATTTCCAACAAATTCCAATTCCATTTCCAATAATCACAATACATTCATAAACCAATTTTTATTTCTAACAATTTTTAACAATTTCCATTTCCAACATCCACAAATCATACATAAACAATTTCTATTTCTAATAATTTCCAACAATTTCAATTCAAAGTTTTAAAAATGAGGATCAAGCTGAAGGGTATGGTATGATTTACATAATTGCCAAATAATGAATGACATATCTTATACAATTGTCCATTCACATATATTCATAACACGATGATCAAGGAAAGATATATTTATAACATGAGGATCAAGTTGAAGGATATAGCTTCTTTGGAATTTTTTTTCTTATTTAAAGCTTTAAGTCTTCTTTTGATTTCTAGGGAACCATAATATTATATACACCATTTTATATTTCGTTCTTAAATATATATGTTGTTTTTACAATTTTTAATTGACATTAATAAGTCAAGTATAAATGATTGGAACCTACAAGTCTAACAATATATTCACAATTTGACAAAAAAAAGTTCTTTATTCAAATACATTTATTACATCACTATTTTTAGATATTATCTATTATAAATTTTTATGATACCCTAAACATGTATATTACCAAATAATTAAAGTTTACCATATTTTATACTCAATTAATTATTTACTAAAAACTAATACTCAAATAGGCAAATACTATCATTAACCACAACCGAATTATTTTTAATTTCCAATTGCATAATTTTATACTCAACTAATTATTTACCTAAAGTCAATACCTAAATATTAAAAATAAAATACCATTTCACAAATATTAAGGATGCCTCAATTAATGATTTAAGTTTTTACAATTTTACAACTTTTGATTATCAATTTTACAATTTTACATTTAATTATTAATTTTACATTTAGGTTTAAACGTTGATTATCAACTTTCAATTTGATAATCATCATTGTTAAGCCGTGCATAATACATACATATCATTCGTCCAAAAACTTATCATAAATATAAACTTAAACCAATCTTTAATTCTTTATAACCAATACATCATTCACTGTGAATTCAACTCCATTTCTATTTCCAAATGACAATATCATAATCAACTTATCATTCAACATTTTCATTTCCAAATTCCAACCCATGCAAATCAGAAAAGCAACCACAATACCAAAACATAACCACAATACCAGAACCAATATCATTCAACAATTCAACTCCATTTCTATTTCAACATTTCCAACCACAATACCAGAACCAAACCAGATACACGCAAAACATACATCTCAGAAAACTTCCAACTTCTAAATATTTCACAAATCCAACATTCAATCCAATTATCCAACATAATAAATAATGCAATTAAAATTTAAGCAGAAAAAATTGGAAAACTAAAAAAACACACCCAAAAAAAATTTACAAGCTTTAGGTCTTCGGGTTGGTGCGGGTTGGGTCTCCACTGATGGGTTAGACCTCAAAGACTTTGTGTCACGCAAATCGATACCGACTAGGCTGCAACAATGTCTCCTCCTTCAGATGCTCAGTGTTGATGACGGTGGCGTCTTCAGGGGATGCAAAGACGTGAGCCCAGAGATAATTTCTATCCTCTAATGCTGGCGTGGATCGGGGAGGATGAAAGACACAACAGCACCACTGGACTAGTCACTAGTCGAAGATGAAGACGACAAAGAGAGAGAGAGAGAGAGAGAATGCAGCGGTGGTGAAGAAGTGAGAGTCGGTGAGAGCAAGAGAAAAAAGAGAGAGTGTGGAGACTGGACTCTAAAGACAGAGAAGAAGACGAGGGGATGAACGGAGAAGGAGAATGCAATGGAGACAAACGGAGAAGGAGAAAAAGGCGACGGAGGACCGAAGGAGAAGGAGAAGAAGGCAAGAAGGTTCGCAAGGCAGAGGCAGGTGTTTGGGGGGGGGGGGTTAGGTAATTTTAGGTTAAAAATTTTAAATTTGCAAATATGTCCTTCCATTTTGAGATTTTATTGTACCAACCGGTATGCGCTAGTATTTTGTGTACCGGGCGATACCAAGCAAAAACCTACGGTGTTGATTGATATTCAAGGTCAATACCGTAATAATAGATACCGTTCCATATCGCGCACAATCGGTACAGAATGATATCCGTAAGCTTGGTTGTGGTTGTTTCGATATTAGTATTTTACTATTAAAATTTTAAAATTAGTCTACGATTAAAAATTTATGATGACGGACTTAAATGTTTATTGATAGATTATCTTCTTGTCAAGACATATGCCAGATCATGGTGTAAGGATTGCAAAGTACTTCCGACCACATGCCTATCAACCCAACATAAATTGTTAGTTTTGGATCTAGGGATTAAGGGATGGAGGGTACAATTTTTTACCAAGCCATATTGCAAAATCAGATGGGGGAGACTCAAAGGGGACATGGAGGAATATTTTAGGACTCAAGTTAGAAATAATACAACATAGGTTGTGAGTAGGGATGTGAATCAGATGTGGCAGGGAGTAGCCCCCGTAGTAAGAGAGATCGTTACTAAACTCCTAGGGATATCTAAAAGACAGGGGGAGGATGGAATCCTAGTGGTGGTCAGACAAGGTCCAGGGGATGGTAAGGGAGAAAAAGAGAGCTTTTAAGTATCTGTTGGCAAGTGCAACAGAGGAGGAGTGGATTATTAATAGAGTAAGGTATAAGCTGACAAAACAGAAGGCAAAGAAGACTATCTCAGTGGCTAAAGGAGACACTTACGAGTATATATACAGGGATATGGATACAGTAAAGGAACATAAAGAATTTTCAAATAGCGAGAGCTAGGGCACGTGAGATGGAGGATTTCAACCAAATCTGCTGTATACGTGATGAAGAATGATAGGTACTCACAGATGTCCAAGCCATCAAGCGGAGGTAGACGAGATACTTTTATGGCCTATATAACGAAGACATATTGGTCAATATAGAGTTAGGGTAACCTCCCATGTCGGGACAATGTCTAAACGAGTACTCATGGGGGAGTATCACAAGGGGAATAATTACAAAAGTTTTGAGGGAGATAGGGAGCGAAAGGGCTGTAGGATCGGATGACATCCCTATAGAAATATGGAAACAACTAGAAGCTGTCAGTATTGAGTGGTTAGCTCAGTTCTTTAATGTGATCATTGAGTCAGCCAAGATGCCGGATGAATGGAGATTGAGTAGGTTGATCCCCTTGTACAAGGCCAAAGAAGACATTCAACAATGCCAAAACTATCGAGACATCAAATTACTAAGTCATACCATAAAGCTGTGGGAGAAGGTAATTGAAAAGAGAATCCGAAAAGCTGCTTCTATATCGGCCAACCAATTCAGATTATGCCTGGTAGGTCCACGATAGAAGCAATACATTTACTTTGGGGACTAATAGAATGCTACAACGAACGAAAACAGGATTCACATATAGTTTTTGTAGATTTGGAGAAGGCGTATGACAGGATTCCTAGAGAACTCATATGGTGGTGTTTGGAGGCAAAAGACATTCTTAGGATGTATATCAGAGTGATTAGGGATATGTATAAAGGAGCATTAACTAACACTAGGATGATAGGAGGCGACAAGGAAGCATTCTCTATTGTTGTTGGACTACACTAAGGCTCGACTTTATGTCCTTTTTTGTTCACATTAGTTTTAGATGAACTTACCAAATATATTCAAGGGGAGGTATCTTGGTGTATGTTATTTGTTGATGATATTACCCTGGTAAATGAGACCAAGGAGGGAGTCAATGCCAAGTTACAATGTTGGAGAGAAGCGTTAGAATCAAAAGGCTTTAGACTAAGCAGGTCCAAGATGGAGTATTTAGAATTTAACTTTTCAGGTAGCCAAAGGACACAAGAGGCGACAGTAACGATTGACACTGACATCATTCCATAGAAATCGAGTTTTAAATACCTCGGATCTATCATTTAGAGAGATGGTAATATCGATGAAGATATATTGCACCGTATTAGATCTGGGTAGATCAAATGGCGGAGTGCACCAGGTGTTTTATGTGATAAAAAGATCCCTACAAAGCTCAAAGGAAAGTTCTATAAAATGGTAATTCGATCAACCGTGTTATATGGAACAAAATGTTGGCCTATTAAACATAGACATATGTGATAGTTGTTGGTAGCAGAAATGCGTATGCTTAGGTGGATGTGTGACATTGCCATAAGAGATAGGGTACGGAATTGAATAGTGAGAGCCAGACTACAGGTCGCTAGTATGGGAGACAAGTTGAGAGAGAAAAGACTTAGTTGATTTGGGTATGTGTGCAAGATGTCCTCTAATGCTCCGATACGACGCTATAAGATAATAAACTTTAATGGCTATAAAAGGAGGAAAGAAAGGCCTTATAAGACTTGAAGGGAAGTGATCAAGAAAGATATGTCAGAATTGACCTTCATTGAGGCAGTTGCTATAATTAGAAAAGTCTGGCGTGATAGAATAAGGGTAAATGAAGGATACTCTTTAGAGTTCTCGCGTCTCATGCTTACCACATGGGAAGTCGAACCCAATGGCCTTTATGCATTTGCGAGTGGGCCGCTCAGTAAAGGCTCCTAACGCGATTAATGACGAAAAGGGCCAGTCTTTACAGGATGTAAAGTACTAGCAAATAAGGTCAATCATCAGATATGTCCTTATGTATTGTATTGTGATTCTATTTACTTAAATTTTCTGCGTGTCAGTTTTTACTTATTTATTTCCGTTAACTTGCATTATTATTTTTCTATTACATCTGCATGTGGGTCTATCAGAAATAACTTCTCTATTATGTAGAGGTAAGGCTGCATATTATCAGATCTCTTTAAATCCTACTTCATTGTAAAACTTTAGATTGGGTGTGATGATAATAGATTCGAGAATATGAAAAGATAACGTGCTATTTTTAGGGGTATCAGTCTGCACCTTCTAGCAGCTCCTCGACCAAAACACCTGACCCGAAACGAACCAAGCAAGCATCCTTATCCACAACTTGTGAAGCAGGACCATTGCGCTGAACAACCTATAAACAGTAGCAATACGCCTTAGACATTGGGCAAGAAGGAACAGTATTACTATTGGCGCTTAAAGCTGACCACCATGGCTAGAAGACTACAACGTACCTCTCAATCCTCTCCTTACACGTATGGAATGTGAACAGTATCAAACATTTCTTTAACAACAGGTTCACGGGTTGCAATTTGGGTTATTGTCTGATTAGTTCAGCAATAACAAAAGTATCTGTTCCTACGTATGTGCTGTGTTTGTCTCCATCTGGTGTCCTCATTATTTAACGTGATTCTCGGATCTATCAAGCTAATCTCATAATCAATCCCTTTTATTTTAAAATCTTTGGCCTTATTGCTTGTCACATTTGCTCGAGAATGTACTGAACACCCTTTCCAGTATTTTAAGATTTCCATCAACTCATCAGCTTCATCTTTCACGCTGCTCTACTGTTCCGTTACTATTCCAATGATAAACCCTCCAAGCAAAACATGCCATTAATGGGGACCACTTATTATCGTGGAGTAACAAATATAACAAAGAGGGAGAAGATGGTTAATCCATCGTCCAAGCATTTATATAGGCTACAGAAACTATAGAACCAATGAGGATCAAGCCTTGGGGTGCTTTAGCTGTGGGTGGTAGGTCCTTTGGGCTGTTGAATGTGTTTGTAGCACGTTAAGCAATTATGTTGCCATTTACCCTGCTTGTTTGAGCTAAACCTTGGAGCAAAATCCAGACTTCACAAAAAGGTTTGGTTCTCATTTGACCTGATGATAACTCATCCCTCTCATAAGAACTCAACCGACTCGCTTGACCCATACTAAATCCGAGCTTTTATCCTAAACTAGATTGGGTTTTTCGGACCTTATGAGACAATGTTTGATCCATTGCTGTTTCTCTTAAAGCAATCATTCGAAACAAGAAAAGAGCAACCCGAATTAGATAACTTGAGGTGCAGCTTTGTCCCTCATGGGTGGCGTTGTTTTTCATCAGTCTTTGCTTAGTAGGTGTTGTCCGATTCTCTGAATGAGAACGTCTCTCTCGATTGCACAAGCCAATTCAAGTGTAAAAAATAGCATGACATTTCTCCTATATGATTGGTTTTAGCTTCACCTTTGGATAAACAGGTTTGTTTCACGTGTTTCAGTTGTGCCTGTTCTTGCATTGCAAACATGCTTTTAGTGCCATTAACCTTTCTGAAAGATCAAATCTGAGGATCTTTAAGACTAGGCTAACTTAAAAGTCGAAACTGCAATAGCTCTTAGCATTGAAGTTGGAGTTGAATTGCCTTGCAGCCTCTATTTTATCTTACATGTTGTTCTGTTGTTCTTCAGATTCTAATGAAAAATGTTCTTGTAGACTGAGGAAATGATGTGAATAAAGTTGACAAGAATTCTTCGCGGGGATGAAACACGGTTTGAAGAAGAGGCGTTTGTGCATTGTAGATAAGCCCCTATATTTGATTGTGGAAAACCTGAGACATTGCATAAGATATTGTAATATAACACTGAGATTCGGTGGTCTACAGCTCTAGCCTGCAAAATAATGTCATGGCCGTTCTTATCTTGGCCCCAATACAGAACTGAAAACTGTTCAAAACAAAAGGGGCATGGCCTAGTGTCAATTGTTTAAATTTGTGTAGGAATTGAGAACATGTAAGACCCCGATTGAATAGGAAGGCGAGTGACATTTTCATTGCCCTTGAAAACCCTACTTTTTTATTCAATTCCCAAAATTCAACTGAGTCAAATGTAATCTTTCCTTTCTGTATCAAAAGAAAAAAAATGTTCGATGAGATGATACCTCATTTGGCAGGCATCACCATGTAATTGAAACATCCCCTTACACAATGCAAAACAACGGATAGAAGCAGCACTACAGATTTCCACCGCACCAACCTAGGGCATTCCCTTTCAAGACCGCCCCTTTCTGGAGAGCTACACTACCCTTCAAATTTCCAATGCATTTACAGTTCTTAACTTGGTTCTGGTGGAACCACCTTCAAACTTCGCATCCACTCACAGAAACTAGGATCATCAAAATGAAGAAAGCTGCTCTTCAGCTTCGTCCTTTGTTCTGGTGTCAGTGACCGAAGCTGTGGGAATCTTGCCTCCTGCACTCAAAAGCACAATCAAACAATTGCACAGAATATCTATTAGCACCTATATGAAGTAGACTTTCTTCATCAGGCACCCTCACCTGCTCATATGGAGGATCCTTGTGTGCAGGTATCAACCGAGAAACAAAGTATCGAGCTTGAGAGCTTCCTTCCTGTTTTCAATGAGATAAAAGTTTTACTTGGACATGAAAAAAAAGCAAGTTAATGGCAAAGACATAAAAATTGGTGCAGATAATCAAGAGAAAGGGACCTTGAATGCAAGGATACGAGGAGCTGGAAACCGTAATTCAGTGAGCTCTTCAGCTAAAGTTCTGCAAGCAGCTAAAGCAGCAGCACTTCTTCCTTCATCACCACTTAGCTCAGCACCCTGTAAGTATTAACCATAAACTAAATGTTTTACATGAAGTTGCACAGAAGAGCAGGACAGGGTTGTGATAATTGGAAAATATCAAATGCTTGACCAGCTAAAACAAAGGTTCCCAGGACCTAGTTACCAGGACCATCAAAAAGAAAAAGAAACAGCACTAAAAAGAAATTGAAGTTACATACCAACCAAATGAAGACATCAGTACCATGGTCAAGGACAACAGCTGTATCAGACTGCATAGCAAGGTCATATGCAGGTAGTTCCTCAAATGTTCCCCCTTCCCGGTGCATTAGACAACGAGGTGCTACCATTCGAAGTGAAAGTTCAAAAGATACATTCAAAAACAAATTCCGCAGTACAGATCTCTCATCTTCATGGCCAACAATGCTTCCCAAAAGTGGACCTCTTCTGAGATGAAAAAGAAGCTCGGGTAACAAAGAGAGTTCTTTAGGGAACCGATGAAGTTTTGACTTGGGTACTGCAGACCCGAACTTGAGAGCAATGTCTCTGATTCTTTCATCTATTGTTGCTCGCATATCAATTGCATCTGAAGGGTTTTTAGCTCGTAGAAGAGTTCTCTTGGCAATAAGAATTGCAGCAACTTCATTTTGAACACTATCAAGATATGCTGAAACACTGTCAACAGTAGGTAACCTAACAGTAATTACCCTTGAAATGTCAGCTTGATAAACATTCGAATATTGAGTCACAAATTGGAAAAACACAAAATCACTCTTGATGTCTGCTTTGAGTTCCATGGAGAGTCCAAAGCTCTGTGTTTCTTCAACACTTAGCATTTGTATAGAAAGAGAGTTGTCATTTTTAAAATTTTCCTGTGAGTCTATATGTGCTTCTTCACCAGGACCTACAACTTGAGTAATAAGGATATCATCAGAACAACGAATTTCCAATAAGCCATGGGAACCAGAAGCTCTAGAAGATGCCCTTTGCAAGTTTACCCCAAATGCTTCTCCAAAGTCATCATGAAGAACCAAAACACCCCCAGAAGCTTTTACCAGTGGCTGCAAAATTGGAACACGAACAGGGCATGTTCCAGCACAGAGAACGTCAATCACTGTATTTAGTCGATAAGCTTCACGACCTAGATGTTCCATCCATTTCAGGGCCATCTTTTCTAGATGAGGGTAATTTGGGTGAGTAAGGGAATGAGGAACAGATCCAGGGCCATATGTATTAGGTCCACCAGCACACACTATTATCCTGCTATTACCTCCAGCCCTTTTGACCACTCCTCGTGTCATTTCTGCTATTGGTCCTTGGATTATGGCCAGAGCTACCTCAACAGCAGAGCCCAGGCATCTGTCTCTTGAAGCTTCTGGTATGCTCAATTTGTATGGCCTTAATGATGAGAATATTCTGTGAGCTACTTCCTTTGATGCATGCATAGGTGAAAGGTAAACACCAGTTCCATATATCAGTGCTTTCAGGGACTCCTGCGTAGGTGATTTGTCACCTGGAAGCACATCTGCATATGCCATTGATTCCTCTGAAAAATCATACACCGACACCGTACGACCATATAGTATGATCCCAATTCTTGTTGTTGGGGACAGTGCATCAGCAAATGCATGCAAGGAGCTTTGTAGATGCTGCAGGTGTGGCTCATCTAAACAATCATCTATAACAAGAAAAATGGGCGCAGACATTCTGGAATCAGAGACAGGAATAAAGCCAGGTCTCATGTTTCCAGTTTGAATATAGTCAACCATGGGTGATGACAATTCTGGAAAATTATGAAGATCTTCATTGCTCGGAGCTATGTATTCACCTTCACTTCCATTCAGCATCCGACAAATTACACACTGCCACTGCCCTGAACCAAGCAGTATCTTGCAATAGAGATTTGAAAAAGCTCCACAGTTGTGGCAGCGATGAGGTTCACGCTGCATTATTTGGGCACCGGAAGAAATCTCTCTCCCAGGGGAAAAAAGTGCCCCAAACCCCAAACTGGGGACATTCGACAGTTTTCTTTGCTTCAATACCTGCATTATAGAACAGAAGTTTTTATCAATCTATGCATAAGTAATCACTAAAATAAACACAAATAAATTTATCTACACATAACATTTTAACATTTAGAACTTTGATTAGCAAAGAATACCAAAATGAAGAACAGTTTTCTAAGAAGTTTCATCAACCAGACCGTGATAGGACTACATGAAATTTTTTTTTCCTTTTACAAACACTAAGCTCTTTCGCATCATTAAGTTTCTACTGAGGTATCAATAACAATCACACTACAATAAACAAACAGTGATGAAAATCGATACTTAAAGAGAATACTTTTGATTGAAAGAAATGAAAGTTCTACCTTATGAGCTGAAAATAGAACACATGGCGATCCCTCAATAGGCAATGATTCCTCTATGAGTTGGGGAACTTGATGATGAAGGTCCACTGACCCATTTGAAAAATGAGGAGGTGAGGATGTGGGCAATGGCGCACCAGCTGAGAAAGCAACTGGCTGAGGAGTTGCTGGAGACGTTCGAAACGGAACAGCTGCAGGCCGGACTGGTGAAGTAAAGACAGGAGGCCCAGGGGGAGTGCTTAAATGAGGATTTGAGCTTCCAGTTTTCATGTCACCAGAAGGTGACATTAAGATTGGGGGTCTGAGAGATGGAGAAGGCATCTGATCATGTTGGAACGAGGGAGGAGGAAATCTGGGGGCTCCAGGTAACATTGGAGGAGAAGGAGGAACAGGGTTTTTCTCGGGTTGGGGTGTTGGTGTGTGATGGTTTGGTGGAGTTATAGTAACAGAAAAACCAACGGAAGAATGCGGTTGATTTGCCATTTAAGCAAGAGCACCAAGATTTATTTGCCTTACAGCTATATCCAAACAATGTTAAAGACTATACGACAAACAAAAGCTCGGGAATTCAGTGTTTTGAATGGAAATTTCATAAACTTTAGGAATCGGTCACCATATATGCGGCGTAATGGATCTAATCAAGTCCGTTAGATAATTCATGAGATACTGAAGTGGAAGAGTTTCGGAGCAACTAAATACCTTGACATAATCGAAAACCCCGAAACGAGGAAGTGATGAAATTGGATTTCGATCGAAACCCAGCTCCCGATATTCCCAGTACAGTCAAATAACACCCTCAAAAACACAAAAAGTATTAACCATTTGCGATGTTAAAATCAGGCGGAATACAGCAACAATGGGCTGTCACGAACCTGATCTTGAGCTTCCTCTACCTCTGCACAATTGTACATGAACTTCCTCCTGAAGAAGAGAGAGAGAGATATACGAGACAATTACAAAGAAAGAAAAATAAAAGACCTTGAATAAGACTATGTCAAAGAAAATGAGCTTAGGGTTCTTAAGCGAAAAGACGTACGGACGCAATACGATAAAATTAAGGTTGGAAGCGGAAATCGGCGTACCTGAAAAGGTGGAGGGGGAGAGAGAGAGAGAGTATACAGATATTGTTACTGTCGGTTTTCAAAATGTCGAAAAAGAGAAGCACACAACACATCAATCTGTTGACTGTTTTAGAATTTCCTTAGTGGTACGTAAAATTTTTAATAAGATGATTTAGAACCGAATAAAATGAAATGAATGTATCGTTAGAAAATTATTATTAAGAAAGAATAAAAGAGTTTATAATATAATATAATAAAATTTTGTTTGAAAAAAGGTTTATAATGTAATATAGTGAAAAGTTATTTATTATTTTACATTTTATTAATAACCTTCCAAATAGGAGGTTTCTCATTTTTATTGTTTCAGACGGAATGAAATGTAATATGAAATTCTCTTCTTTCATTTCATTCAATTATAAATCCCCTCTCAAGCGATGAAATAATATTATATTTCATTATATTCCATTAGTAAACCTTAACCAAACATAGCCTTAGGATTCTCAGTCTTGGGTTGAGTCCGATTTAGAGATGTATTGTACCAAAACCTGATAAACTACCTTTTTTTTGGTGTAACTGGAGAAAGGAAACTATCGAGAACTAACGCCTCAAGGTGGCTACTGATCTCTGATCATTCTAAAGCAACAATCGTAGTCCTAGAGCTGGGTTCTCCCAGAGAGACCATCGAGTCGTAGTTGAAGAACCCTGCTTAGCGAGGAAGTCCGCACATTGATTAGCTTCACGAAAAATATGCCAGAGAGAGCAACACCAATCTCTTGCAAGTAACGTCCTAATGTCCTCAACCAGAAGAAACATAGGGTGAGAATGAGGGCAGGAAGTCAGTACCATATTGACCACATCTTGAGAATCAGATTCAACAATAACCCTTCGGTAGCCACGAGCCCATGCTAAAATTAAACCATGCCTAAGTGCTTGCAATTCGGCTATAGTATTAGAGGCATGACCAATTTATCCCGAGAAACCAATAAGCCAATGTCCATATTCATCACAAATCAGACCTCCAAATCCAGCATCCCCCGAATTGCCAAGAGCACTACCATCCACATTTAATTTAACAAAACCCAACGGAGGACAATGCCAAGAGATCCACAAATTGGTAGTGTGAGTGGGAACTGAAGTAGGATGAGAAATGGCAGGCTACAGTCGTTGATCAACATGGTATGCCATTGGCGTTGAGCAAAGGTGGGAATCGCCTTATTTCTAGCACACCACACAATCCAAGCGCTAGTCACAATAGTCAAGACATAGTTATAAGGTAAACTAGAGTCAAGGATATGCGTGTTAAGCCATTCATCAATAGAAGATGAGAAAAAACAGCCTGGAATGTTTCCAAGAATGTGGTGCCAAAAATGCTTTGCCCACAGACAATCTCTAATGACATGAAGAGTTGTTTCATTACTTTGACCACATCGAGAACACAATGGAGATTGTATAAAACCACGATCATAACAAAGGGAATTGGTTGGTAAACGCTGCCACCTTATTTGCCAAAGAAAGAAATGAAATTTCTGGGGTAGGCATAGCTTCCAAATTCGGCACCAATTTTTATGAGGGTCAGGAGGATATGGTACACGAGTGAGGAACTCATGGCCAGACTAAACCGTGTAAGACCCCGTAGAAGTTTCTCCCCAGAGTAAAACATCAGGACAAGTATGATAACAAGTCACAGGAGTGGCGAAGATTCGTTTTCGAAAGTCGAGGTCCAAGGGGGTACTGAGATTAGAGAAATCCCATTCACCATCCGAAGAGAGTAAATCATGGACTGTAAGAGCCCGATCCTGTATGGGAATATTATGAAGCAGACGTTGGAGAGGGGCCTCACCAACCCATCTATCATACCAAAATGAGATAGTATGACCATCTGCCACACGCCAAGCAAACCCATCTTTCAAGAAAGGGATAGCACGTTGAATCGCTTTCCAGCAAGATGAAGCATTAGAGGATAGGGTAGCTGTCAAAAGTGGTTGGTATCGAAGGTATTTGCCCTGCAAAATTTTAACCCACAGCTTATTATCATTTTGCAATAAAGACCAAATAAGCTTACCAAGCATGGCGATATTATTGTCTCGAGCCATCCGAAGGCCTAAACTGTTGGACCCCGTTTCCAGAGCCCAACTGATGTTGGATCCGAAACCCAACTGCTTAAGCTTAACACTGTCACTCTTGCTTTGATGCCATAGATGTTGGACCCCGTTACCGGAGTCCCACTCTTGAACCATAACA
>JANVCQ010000009.1:23456079-23476264 GCA_025531925.1 Erythroxylum plowmanianum | reverse complement strand
TTCAATCATGAATGCACTCACTGCTCAATCCATCCAAATTACCGATATGCCCTCACATCGGTAACGGGATGTTACATAAATAACACTCGGTATAGTGGAGGAGGAACTAGAAGCTATCACTGCATTATCTTGGACCTTTTGAGATTGTAGAAAGAATTGGATCAGTTGCATATAGGCTTAAACTTCTAGAAGAGGCAAGATCCACCCTATGTTTCATGTGTCCTTTCTTAAGAAATGTGAAGGCTCACTGTTAGAAATGTATTTGTCATTGCCGTTGTTGATAATTAAATAGGATCCGATCATGTCTGATCAGAGATTTGGTTATGTGTAAGTTATAATTATCAACCCTCGATAATCCGCAAGCGTACAGTTTGTTAGCGTAGTCCCAAAGGTGTCGATCCCACGATTAGGGAACTAATCTAATCCTAAAATCTAAGGCTAGAAACAAATAACAGAAATTCAAGATTCAACGAAACTAAAACAAGAATTTAATGTAATGAATCAAATTAAGAATCAAACATGAAAAATACTATTTCCTAAGCAATTGCAACACACCCAAGAATTAACCGAAAGAAATTATCAATTGAGAGAAAGGGAATTTTACCTATCATTAATGCTAACTTAACTGATTATGGATTATTGGATTGTTAATTCTAGACTATCCTAAGGTTAATTACTCTCTCTCGAGTTATAACCATTAACCCTAAATCATAAACCCTAATCAGATTATGGAGGTTGCAATTTCTCAATTCACAACCTATCCAAAACCCTAATTAGTTCTAAAGTTTTCTAATAAACTATCAAAAACCTATACAAGATCTCTCTTCGCACAAATTACTGACCTGATTTAATCTAGTTTCTATTAAATCAGCTAACTTTCGTTAGTCCAATTTAATCATTTTCATTTGATTCACCCTCTTAGCTTATTATCAAATTATACAATAGCATAATCAAGCCATAACAATATCCAATAAACATATAAACAATCAGATTCTTATTAATTCAGGTGAGTTAGAACATCATCGACATTCTAGATCTATCATCAACTGTTCAATCCAATTCTATACAATAACAAAACTAAAAAAACAATAAATAAAATCTAAAATGGATGATGGGAGGCAGTGACTTCGGGAAACCTCTTGATTTGGGAAGTACTTCGAGTCAAATTCTTCTCCTCTTCTCTCTTTCTTCTTCTCTTTCTCTATCTCTCGATGATTTCTCTCTAGGATTTCTCAAGGTGGTTGATGCAAAAAAGCTCCTTCTCTGCCTCTTTTGTTGTTCTTTAAATATCCCTTGAGTGTTTGCCTGTCTTCCTAACGTAAGCCATGACCGTGGGCCATTTTCTTGACTTTTGTCACAATCGTGGCATGTAGGCCAACAATCATAGCATGGGCCAACTTTGGTACTTTTATCACGATCGTGGCCTGACATGCCATGATTGTAGATCGTTGTTTCAGCCTAAATGTCTCTGAAACTCCTCAATTCTTCAATGTTGACCCTAAAATACTAACAAACACATCAAGGAACCTTAAAAACATAATATTTAAGCTGAAAGACTTGTACTAACCCATAAAATACTTAAAACATAAATAATTAACAAACTAACATAATTCTAACCTAAACATATACTAAATGATTGAATTAACAACTAAACACATATCAAACTATGCCTTAAAATACGATACAATTTACACTTATCAACAACCACACACTTAAACATTTACTTGTTCTCAAGCAAATAAAACAACAAACAACACAAAATCATAAAGCACACAATGCAATAATGAGACAGTAGCTTTAACTTCATGAAATAAATTTAACTTTAATCACAATAATTCAAGTTATTCCAAATTATTAACATGCAAAATCCACGTCTAGGAGCTCTGGACTAAATATACATATTAATCAAAACTTAAATGTTAAGTTATTCGCCCTTTTTAATTGTACGCACACATTAATAATTATTTGGTCATTCAAACTCTGTAACTACTCCTAAGTACGTTTTCATGAAAAGTCAAGTTATTTTCAAGTTGATAGTTTTTATTAGAAAACATTTTTTATTTACTTTTGTTGGACCTAGTCTTTTACACGGAGGTAAACATCGATGATGAATGTTCAGTTACTCGACTAAGTCATGTTTTTATTAAGCTAATTAGTTGTAACGTCATTATAGCCTTTTGACACGAAGGCACACATTTTTTATGTGTTCAATCCAGTTACTCGGCTACATCACGCTCTCAACTGTCTACTAGCTCTATTTATAACCTAAAGGCTAGCGGAATAGTTATTTATTTAAAATTAGCAAACGTTTTTTTAATGCCTACCTTATTGCTTTAGCTACTCATTTCCATGAAAAAATACTAGCTAAGTTACTTAGTTGAGAGACCTAAAATTATAAATGAATGTGACAACTTATAGGGTGATAAACTTAAAATTATAACTGAATGTGACAACCTATAGGGTGATAAACTAACACTAAATACTAATTAACATGCATATTTTAACTAACAAACCCAGATTACTAATTTCTCGAGCTAATGACTCTTCATAACCTAATAGATTATATTCAAAATTAAATCAATTTCATTCCATCTACGTCATTGACATATTCATACAATTCACAATATGCAACCTGAACAAACTATCATACAATATGTAAAATTCGCACTCAAAGCAAAACACACAACCCTCTCCACATTTGAACAACACATTGTCCTCAACTTGAGAAAGAGACAAACAAACACACATGGGGAGAAGTAACATAAAATAGAATAAAAAAACAAAAATGAAGAGTAAAGTTAAAATAAAAGGGTTAGAAATAAAGTCTCACTGTGATGGAGGTAGGGATGTGTTGGAGGTGGCAATTGGATGCCTCAGGCCACGAAGTATCAATGAATACGACGTGTATCCCCACTCTGATGTGTTATATGCGGCCCATCTCCTTCATCCTTCTAGAGTTCTCTGCAAGTGTATTTGTAATTACCTTGGTGTTTGCGGAGATTGTATCAAGCACTTTCTTCCAACCAGATTCTTCTATCTTCTTCATCTTTGGAATCCTTAGTAGTCGAGTCCTCTTCTGCCTGCTACGGTGGCACTGTACTAGAACTCACCTGACTACCATCCACATTATAGTACTCAATAATGGCAGGCCAAGTACCTCATACCCAAATTGTTGCTCCTCTTACTTACAGTCGCAATAATAGCATTCAGCACATGTGTGGAGGTGTATACTGGGATGTTGTGATCTATGCACCACAATAGAAAAAATTCCTTTATTGAGCAATTGTTAGTTTCTGATTTGTCAAAAACCATTTGACATATGAATTTATGTAATAACAAGTGCTCATGGGTTCATATAATGTTGTTGTGGGCATTCTTAACGTCGAATCACTCTAACCCATTGAGCTCATTCCAATAGCGAGAAGCACAAAAATCATTTTGCTGATCGATAATGGAAGATTCGGGGTACCCACAAATATAAAAAATGATTTCAATGTTTAGCTCATAAGTTCGTTCTCTCAACCTAAACCATATTTTCTTAGGGTTACTAGGTTTGAAATAAAGGGAAGTGAAGAATTCGAGAGCTAGCTCCTGGTAGATAAGATATTGGAAGTGTGTAAACTTGGCCCACTAAATTCTTTATGCTAAATTCTCCACCCTATCTAGCAATTCTAGCTTATCAAACATACCAAAATTAAAATATTTTGGGACTACTATTTGTTTAATATTAAGGTATTGGAAACAAAAACCTTCCACCTCTGTGTAGATTGTGAAGGGTGCTCTAAAATTTTCCACCTCATTCCTTCTCCCTTGGCTCGAGACTTGATTTCATCTTAATGATTGGTTGCACTTCACTGATTGCTTAATACATGGCATATTGATTGCAAATAGGTAGAGGTTGGAATAAAGTGAAAATTTGGAATTTGGTTAGAGATAAGTGAGAGTATTTGGAGGTTCTAAGCTTAGAGAGATAAATTTAAAATGAAAGTGATTGGAAAAATGAAGTATGAAGTGAATATATAGGTTAAGGAAGTGTAAAATGGTAAAAACTTTAGCTAAAAATCGCGTGGACAATTTTACCTTGCCACAGGCCACGATTGTGGCCTGCATTAATCCACCAATTTTCCAATTTTTTCTTCTTTCGTCCTTCTACACATTCCCGAGATCACTTCCTAACTCTTTTATAGCTCTTTCACCTCTCTTTTTTTGCTTAGTTCCCCGATCATCTAACTTATATTGAAGTCTTATGCCTTCTTGACCTTATTTGAAATGAAATAACCTAACTACGAAATTTAAACTATCTAAACATTAAAGGAATTATCAATCCATGGGTTGCCTCCCATGTAGTGCTTCTTTTAATCTCGAAAGCTCGACGCTCTTCTTTAGAAACTCAGCCATGATCAATTATGAATGGCTTACTTCCACCTTTTTCATTCAACATCAGTTTTGTAGCTTGTAAGTAAGCTACAAATTGTAAAATAATTAGAAGGAAAATTTTGATAACATTATGAAAACCAACTAAGCTCAGTAATGTCCTTTTTTTCAAGCAAACTGTTAATAAAACAAGGAATAACAAAACTCTCTAAATCTTCCATGGAATCCAACAGTTTGCCTGATAAGAGGGTGGGTTGATCTCTTCTTGGTTCTTCCTCATTCGCCCTCATCTCCTCTTCTTCTTTAGCTTTTTGAACAGAGACTTCCATAGCTTCTTCAAACTTGATATCCATTATCAACTGTTCTTTGTCCTCTTGTTCCTTAAAAGATTTGAACGTACCATTTTTTCCAAATGTGTCGCCCTCCTCTAGATTCTTTAATACATCATTTTTGTTAAATATCACATGGTCATCACTAATCCAAATGATGAGGTTCTCTTCATGGACATTGACCTAAGATTTTTCGATGTTCAAGCATGGTATACCAAGATCTAAGGAATAATAGGGAGATTTGTCCTTCTTTTCTTCATCTTCTTTCCTTATCTCTTGGTCTTCTACAAAATAGGGTTCAGCATGGTCTTCCACTGGTTCTTCTTGTTCTTCCCCATTTCTAAATGTGATAGTCTCATATTGCTCTTGTTGATGTAATTCCATATTGCTAAAAGAGTCTTCAACAATTCTCTTACGAAATTCACGGGAAAGCTGTCTCACTTGAATCTCTAAGTTGTGAATAGAAAAGACATGATTTTTTGTTACTCGATCAATTTGCTCTTCCAGTCTCTTCTGGGTCTCTTCCATATCTATTAGCTTATCTATGATTGTGTCCAATTTGGAATCACATGAGCTGGACTCATCTTGCTGACATCCAAATAGGTCTTAATGTCCTATGTGAGTACTTACATTGTTAGACCAATAGAAATCTGGGTGGTTCTGCACCCCAAAGTGTACTTGTTCATATAAAGATGATGATTTTCCCAACTAAATTGGGGCTCATTGAAATCCATAAGAGTCCTTTGCTCCTTATAATATATATCCTCTATGATCGTTCTTTCTTTCTCTTCCTACCATCTAGCTCTTGAGATTCCCCATTCTTGCCTTAGGATGTCCAAATTGAAGTGCCTCATACCTTGCACACAAGCTGTTCTTTATCTCTAAGCAGACTTTCATACTAAATTGTCGTAGATGTCTCATAAATAATTATCCATTTTATACTATAATCATATTATAATATAATCTATGCATATCATATTATATTATAATATAAGCATAATGCATTACAAAAATATCAATGTAAGTTATATCATATTTCAATTAAAAGAACTGAAATTATGAAATTCATACTAAAAAAGAACTAAAATCATTTTTTCAAAGAATAGATATTTCATCAAATACCTTATATGCATTATAAATTCATCCTAATATCATAACTAAAATAACGTCTTGTCCCTTCTATCGCTAACATTTATACCTTAAAGTTGTTTTTCAATCACAAAATACATAAATAAACGAAAATAATCAAATATCCAAATTAACTTTCATCCAATATACAAAAACACATGACAATAGTTGCAAAAATATCTCCACCAAAATACACGATAACAATGGCCCGAGAAGACAACACTGACGAGCAGAAGAGGAGTCCACAACAAAGAAACCGAAGAGAAGAAAACCAAAGAGGAGATGCAGCAAGAAGAAGGAAGAAGAAGACAGGGGAAGGGGGGAGGGGGGAGGAGATGTCGGATGAGTTTAAAGTTAAAGAAAACAACATCGTTTGGTTTAAATTTACCGACAAAATTTACCAACGGAACATTTTTGTAGGTAATTAAGCTCAAATTTTTTTTATTCCAACAACAATTCTTGCCTTTTTACCGATAGATATCTTATGCCATCGAAAAAGTCGCCTTCTTTACCGACAAGCATCTTGTACCGTTGCTATTTCTCTCCATATTTAGCGATGGATATTAGTACCGCCGCTAAATGAAAATTTTTTCGTTAACTTTACCAACGGAAATGAATTTTTCGTCGGTAATTTACAATGATATATTTTCCGTCGGTAATTTTTTATTACTAATTTTTGCCTTTCTTTTGGTGGAAGTATATCATCAGGTTCAAGAATTCTTACAATTTTGAAACAAGAGGGAATATTGGAGAATGATTCAAAGTTATTTAAAATGTAGTCCTATTTTTCCTGAGTTATCCGAATCTGTTTAGATTGTTTCTTTTATCTATGGTATTTAAAGTTTTAAATTTTTATTTTTTTGGTTAATCTTTACCGAGATATGAGCTAAGTTTATATTTCATTGCTTACATATTTAGGCTTTCAATGTTAATATAAACAATACCCATTAATAAATTATCTCTTGCATTACCTCTTTTCTACTCTTTTTTAAGGTTAATTTCTGGTTCTAAAGCGGAACAAAAAAAAAAAAAACATGTTTAGCCGATATAGATCTAGAGAACACATGGTGTTAGAACCATACGTGGGAATGAAGACGAAAAAAGATAGGAGTAAAACAAAAATGATTTTCTATCAAGCCATGTTAAATGAGATAGTAATATATATTACTATATAGCATAAGTATTTAAGCATTTTAAAATATTACTGATATGTTTTTCTATTATTATTATTATTATCTAATATGAGTAAAAAAAAATTAATATTTTATTTCAAAAGTAAAGTTACGTATTGATTGATTAAGAAATTATATAATTTATTTGATTATTCGATAACTAAATGTTTTTAGCAAATATCACAAGTATGATATATAATTAAAGACATCAATGTTTAAATTAAAAAATATAAGCACCATAAAAATTTATGTGAATTCATTTACGAGGGTAATATGCACACAAAAAATATTACCAATATTGAAAAAATATCTTATACTCGTACGTATTATATATCAATTTGCAACAAGATTGCTTCTTTTCCAGGATCAGAAGCAATAGTAGCTTATACAGTTTTAGCACTAGCGTGTAATGCGACCAAGGAAGCATAGATACCGTCGGGGATGTTGATTAAGGTATCATGGCTGCCCTTTTCTGCAATGACTCCATTTTTTACTACAGCAATTAAATCTGCATTCCTGATGGTGGACAGTCTATGTGCTACAACTACTGTTGTCCTGTTGACCATGACTCTATCAAGGGCATCTTGGACCACCCTCTCTGATTCAGCATCTAATGCACTGGTAGCTTCATCCAGTAATAGTATCTTTGGATTCTTTACGATGGCACGAGCAATGGCTACTCTTTGCTTCTGTCCACCTGATAATTGGATTCCCCTCTCTCCTACTATTGTATCATAGCCCTGAAATAAGCGTGGTTTTAATAACATTGATTTAAGTATATTAGAAATAATGTAAGAATGTATTTGACTTTAATATATAGCTATCTTACCTGTTGTAAACCAGAAATGAACTTGTGAGCATTGGCTAATTCTGCTGCAGCTATGATTTCTGCTTCAGTTGCATTTCCTCCTTTTCCATAAGCAATGTTAGCACGTATGGTGTCATTAAATAAAGCAGGTTCTTGGCTTACTAGTCCCATTTGTTGTCTTAACCATCTTAGTTGAAGCCTCTGAATGTCCGTTCCGTCAAGTGTGATAGTACCTGAATTTGGATCATAAAATCTTTGCAGCAATGCAATTACCGTTGATTTTCCACTCCCACTTTCCCCAACAAGAGCCACAGTCTAGGGAAAATAGGAAAATGGTATTAGAATGTCATGTTAATTTGATTCCTGCTTTGTCACCTCTCCCAACAATGGCATATTAGAGACATACCTTTCCAGGAGGAATGCTCAAGTTGAATTCTCGGAAAATTTGAACATCTGGTCGAGATGGATAACTAAAACTCACATGTCGAAGCTCGATTTCTCCAGTAACATTTTCCGGTGTCAGTCCTGACTCATTGCTTGGGTCTATTTCTGACTTTCGGTCTATGAATGAAAAAACAGAAGCAGTCGCAGCCTTCGCCTTGGAAGAATCGGGAGCAAAGTTGCTTGTTTGGGACACTCCTACGGCTGCCATCGTTAAAGAAAAGAAAACCTGCAAAATAAGTATAGCATTACTAATTTTAACAGGGCAATTCAAATCTTTAAAGATAAGGATTTTGTATATGTCAGATTTGAATTTGCTCACTTGGAAAACATCTGAGAATGTTGTGTGCCCACTCTGTACTAGTCTTGCTCCGGCATAGAAGCTTGTTGCGTAGAAAGCAAAAAGAAAGAATGATGATAATCCAAATCCACTGCCACTGATCAATCCCATCCTCACTCCTGTCTTCATGGGGCCTTCACATTTCTTTTCATATAATTGCATCACCTTCTCTTCTGCGCAGAAAGAGGCAACAGTTCTTATACTCCCAACTGCATCATTTGCTACTTGACTTGCTTCCTCGTACAATTTCTGCAGGAAATTATATGTGCATCCGGTTAAGTAATAATATAGAGCATCAATGAAATTATTCTGTACTTATACTTGCCCTAGAAAAAAAACCAACAGCATAAACTTTATATTTTTCGACACAACCTGTAGCTTTCCAAGAATGTCAAAACCAAATTTGAGTTCATTTAAATTCTTTAAAAAAAAAAAAACTTTTAAGGCACACCTTTGCATCTGCACTGAATCCTTTCAAGAACTTTATTTGCACAAGGCCGTTGATGCCTACCAAGGGGACTATAGCCAGGATTATTAGTGCGAGTTGCCAACTTGCAGTGAAGGCAATGATCAAAGCTGCTATAGCCGTAGCAATGCTTTGAACCATTTGGGCTAGTGCGTCTCCAACAAGGCCACGAACAGTTGCTGCATCTGCTGAGAGCCTCGCGCCAATTGCCCCACTTGAATGTTCAGGCTCATCGAACCAACCAATCTCCATGTGAACCACCTTCTCAAAGCATATTGACCTGATCCGTTGAATTAACTTATTCCCAGCTATTGAAAACAAGTATGTTCTGGTTGGACTGAGCACAAGTGTTGCTAGGCCAAGGATCACAAACATCAGTGCCCAGAACCTTGAATCCTTTCTCAACTCCTGAGGTGGTTCAAAGAATGTTTTTATTGCTTTGGACACCAATACACCATAAATTGGCAATATTGTTCCATTCACAGAAGCTATAATAGCACCAAGTATAAGAAAAGGAAGTTCTGGCTTGTTCAGAGAGGCAAGACGTCGGATTGGAACCTCCGGGGGTTTTATACTAGGTGGAGAACTTTCTAAATCGTCCAAGTGGTTATCAGGGGCTTCAAGTCCTGTAGGTATACCGAATGAGACTGAAAAGGAGTGCCTACTACTGCTATTTCTTGAGGATCCACGACTAATGGATCGCATTAGTGACCTTCTTTGGCTTGACATTCTAAATGATTCTCTGGTGATCTCAGATTTTTGGTTTTCTGACGCTTTGTTTACTTCCTGAAATCGTATAAGCTGAGCATATGCTCCATCATGGTCCTCAAGAAGGTCTGAATGTGAGCCTGTTTAATTGATCAATAGAGTTAGCATGTTTAGATGAGATTTTCTTTCTTCAGAATGCTAACTTTTGGATATATAAAGTTGTAAAAGATTACCTATTTCAACTATCTTTCCTTGATGAATAACTGCAATCATATCAGCATTTCTCACAGTGGTCAAACGATGGGCAACAATAACTGTTGTTCGATTGACCATTATTCTATCTAATGCCTCTTGCACTATCTTCTCAGATTCTGCATCAAGTGCACTTGTAGCTTCATCCAAAAGTAAAATCCGAGGGTCCTTCAGGATTGCTCTGGCTATTGCAATTCTTTGCTTCTGTCCACCAGAAAGCTGAGTGCCATGCTCGCCAACCATAGTGTCAAGCCCCTAAGTGAATGCAAATACACTTGATACAATCATAAAATGAAGACAGTACTCGGGAACAAAATTGTAGAAATGAAGAAGCCATAGAACCTGTGGTAGTTTGTCGATGAACTTAGCAGCATTGGCTAGTTCAGCCGCTGCTCTTATTTCTTCAACAGTCGCACCCTCTTTCCCATATGCAATATTATCCTTGATACTGGATGTAAACAGCACAGGTTCTTGGCTTACTAGACCTATTTGTCCCCTAATCCATTTAAGCTGCAAGTCTTTGAGGTTAACTCCATCTATGAGTATCTCGCCAGCCTGTGGATCATAAAATCTCTCTATCAGACTGATCACTGTTGATTTCCCACTTCCACTGTGCCCAACCAAAGCTGCAGTTGTACCACTTGGGATGAAAAGAGAAAATCCACAAAATATTTGCTCATCCGGTCGGGTAGGATAAGTAAAATGAACATCCTTTAATTCTATATCTCCATTTAAGGCATCCAATATTCTTCCACTTGTATCATAAGCATCTATCTTCGGCTTCCTGTTGATAGTCTCAAACATCTTATATCCTGCAGCTTGACCAGCACTAAAAGCACTCATACAGGGAGATGCCTGTCCCAAGGACCTGCAAATTCCACGCCAAAAGTATATTTAAATTCCCTGATCTTAGAAATATGTGCTTGTGTGCGCAGTATTTAACCAGCAGTAAGAATCAAAATGGAACTCACATAGATGCAGTCAATACAGCAACAATCACATTAATAACTTGGCCCCCTTTATACCCATTTTGCGATATTAATCTGCTACCATACCACACAGCCAGGGAATAAGTACTGAACACGATGAGCATAATTGCGCCAAGACCGATTCCGGCGACCAACCCTTCCTGAACCCCGGACTTGTAAGCATTAAACAGAAATTTGTTGTAAGCATTGATTGCTCTCTTTTCCCCAGTGAATGATGCTACCTGAAAATATCAAACAATTGTTACGCTTGTTAAAGAATGTAAATTTTCAATATGAATTCCATTGGCTGTGACGACATGACATACAGTTCTGATTGAGCCAATGGTCTGTTCTACTACAGTTGCGGCTTCTGCATAAGCTTTTTGGCCACGAGTTGCCGTTCTGGATATGAAAATGGACATGGTTGCTCCAGCTAGCACTAAAAAGGGGATCGAAGATAACATCACCAGGGTAAGGGACCACCCTTTAATAAACGCTATAATGAAGCCGCTCAGGAATGTTGCTATTAGCTGCAGAAATTTTCCAACCTGCACAAATTTAACAGGTTTGTCTATCGTTGTCTCTTCATATTCCACATGTATTTGATGATCCTGGTTTATAGCAAGTACCTTTTCACCTATTGCATCTTGTATGAGAACTGTATCACCAGACATTCTGCCAATAACCTCTCCAGTGCTTGTATCTTTGTCAAAGAAACCAATATCTTGTCTCAATATTGTCTTCAAGTAGATATACCTTATTCGTGCTGCCTGTCTCTCCCCTGTGATCATCCAGCAGGCAACCTCTGACAAAGAATGGATTGGTCTGAGTCTTTTATATCGCAAAATTTTTGACAAATTAGTTGATTTTTGAATATGAGATGTACTTACGAAGCATGGCAGCTACTCCAGCTCCCACTCCCAAGTAAACGTATTTCAGAGAAACCTACGTTTGTCTAGACAGACTTAGCAACTTCCAGTTATCAACAATTCGAAAGATTTACAAGAGACAGAACATTGGTAATCTAATCTCAAGCATCATAATGTCTTTACCTTGGAAACTTTGTGGACGATGTTTGTCTGGGTTTCTCCAAAAGAATTAACTATTTCCCCGAGAATCAAAGTCATTATTGGAAGAGACAAACCATTTCCAATTGCACCAACTGTTCCAATGATCATGAGCATGGTGTCCGTCGAATCCGCGAAGGAAAACAGCTTCAGAAACGGAATTGTATTTCTCTTCACAGGCTCTTCTTTGCCACTATTCAAGTCTGAGCTTCTCTTATGCTCTTGTCCTTTCGAAGATGACGCTGTATTATCCATCCCCTTATGATGTGCACTTGGAGATAGTAAAATGGACTATCTATATACTTCTTTCAGAATATGCACAACTTAACTGAATCTGTAGGACACAAGCCATAAGAGAAGAAATCAAAATCGTGGAATATGGAAGAAACACTGGAATAAATAAAAAAACAAGAAGAGGAAGAAGATTGTCTCATGACCATATTGAAATGGGAAAGAAGAGGAGAGCAGTCAGAGGACCAGAATGAACTTATAAAAATTAGCATAGCTCCAGGCTGTTTTATGGGTTGTTTTAGTTGTACAATCACATATATCAACATCTATAATCCTACATTACAGTCAAAACTGTTCTCATCGTGAACTGAAGTCTTGTGAGATGCAGTTAGTTGCTTCCTTTTTCTTGCATAAAGAAAAGTTCTTAAGCATCTCCTTGACGTGGGCAACCATGTCTCTGCTCAAGTTGAGGGTACTTGTGCATTGTCTTGAATATTTTAGTATTTGATTTGATATACAAATTAGACTGAGCTCCGATATCTATGCTCTCTAACACATGCATGTTTTTTTTTACAGGTTTCAATAACTTTCACGCTTCCTGGAACTTACCTGAATTGTCAGTCACCTCAGGTTCAACCTATCTTCCCACTGCATTGGATTTGGAACTGATCAGATTTACAGGGAAAGTAAGGGACACAGGAACATTTTTATGCACTCAAATGCCTGTAAGAAATTTAACTTCAAATTTTAATATTTAATAACGATTGAGTGGAAGGGACTCATTCATCCTTAACCAAAGGTCAAAAGTTCGATCCTTGACTTTGGATATAGAGCAGCCTTAAATCTTTGGGCCAGCTGTCTCACCCTGTGAGATGCCTATAAACCAACAAGGGGATTAGTCATTGGGTCTGCCGGTGGATACCCTGGTATGAAAAAAAAAAATCTAATATTATACCAATCTTTTAAACTTCCCTTTTAGTAGAGTTTACATTGTAGTAGGATACACTTTTACTTTTTGGACTTTCCTAACATCACTCTTTTGAGTGTTCAGCTAATAATATAAGGTTTATTACAATATTTAAAAAAGATAAAATATATTTTTTTATGGAACTAGAAAAAAATTATAGTTTCATTAATTTATTAACGGAATTTTTGACTGAGTGGTTATCATTATTCTTTACGATGACTCCTCTGCATTGATAATTTGGTAGTTAATAAAAAGTGAATATAATATAATAATTTAAGGTCGAAAGAGACTTGACTTGAGTTAAAGCCATGTGCTTTCTTGTGATTGAAGAAATATTTAATCACTTCATTGAAAATCAAACCTTATAAATTAGTTTTTTTTTACATTTTTGCTACGGTGAAAATTACTAGGCTCAATTAATTAATTTGCAATAATATGTTATTTAAATATGAAGCAAGGTCAACGGTAAATTCAATGCCAAATCTCAATTCTGTGGTGCTAAGCCTAAAAGGACATAATCATGTAGTTGAATTGAAGAAGAGCATCAACGAACCATCCCACGTCTCATGAAATTGTCCAAACCCCACGTCGTGTAGAGTGGAATTTCTGATATGGATTCGATTATGCCATACTTATATTATACAGGATGATAGTGCCCAACTGCCTAATTCGTGGAGAAATATATATAGTATTATTTTGAGTTTTAGTTTTTTAAATTTAGTAAAATATAAAGGGTTCTAAAGATTTCCAACAAACAAAATAAAAATGATGGTATGCACTATAATACGTACGCTCATACGTAATCTTGAAGAGGCTCCGGTCCACACTCAATGGTCGATCAGCAGGCAATGTAATATTTATTTATGAATGGTAATTAGTTACCAACAGCGACGAATCCAGGATTTTAGTCTTGGGGGGGCAAGAAACTTCGTGTCTTATATTCTGAAAAAAATTTTAGTTTTGTAGGGGCTATTTACTATATATATATATATATTCTGAAAATTTTTTTAATTTTGTAGGGACTATAGCCCTTGCTAGCCCCCCCTGGATCCATCCCTGGTTACCAATTAATTAATTACTCTGGACAACAACTTTTCATTAAAAGGAACTCTTCACAAAAAAATTTAATAATAGAAGAAATGGGTTTAGATTTAAGACATTGAGAGTAGTATTTTGTATTTTATAATTTATACTATAACTAATCAATGTGCCTTGGTATCAATAAAAAGCATAAGTTGTATTTTATTGAATTATATATCAAATATGCTATAAATTTTCAGCTTTTACCTATTTTATTGTTATAAGATACCGAAATATATTGAATAAAAATACAAATTACGAAAAATTAAAAGAATAAATAAATTAATTTTATATTCATATAATTAAACTATACAATTATTTTATTTAATAGTTATTATATTAAAAAATAAAATATTTTTGTATTAATTTTAATGACTTGAGATATTGAATACAAATCTAAAACTTCTTTAATGATAAATATAGTAAAATAAATATGAAATTAAGATGCTACTTTATAATTTAAAAGAATATCCGAAATTATGCTAATAAATATTAATGTTATGTTTTATCCATATTAAAATTAACATGAATTTTGGTATATTATTCATAATTTTCATTTGAAAAGTTTGGACGTTTTGTAAGTTTACTCAATTAAAAATAATAGAAACCTTGGCTGTTGACTCTTTACCCACCGTCCAAATTATGTGTTTAAATATAGCTCGCCTTCGTATGATGGAACAGGTTCGCGTAAGTTGGGATCCAAAGCGTTGTTATCAGGTTGCTGATTTGTGCTGTGTATTTAATTGTTTCATTAATTCATTAAACCAAACATGGACTTTGAAATTTGAACAGACAAGAGGGGGATTTATTTTCTACTAATATAGTCTTAATCCATATTAGCAATATAGCATCCATTTCAGTAGACTTTGAATCCAAGACCTACAATTTTGTAAATTCTTAAGTTCTTTGGTAAGCCCACGTTTCTTGCAATTTTCTACCAGTGGCATGATGGGGTTCACCAGTCAGATTTAAGTTATTTTTAGTTTTTATTTCAAATTCTTAATAAAAACTAATTAAATTTATAGGATTCCTTATGATTTGACAAGCAGTCAAAGTATCTCCCAAATTTTTAAAACTTAACAAAACCACCCCTTGTATTTTTTAATTTCTAGCACATGTTTCCCCTATCGTCAAACATCTGTTAAGAACCCTAACTTCCCACACAAAAATGTTGTAATTTTTTAATGTAAGAGTATAGGTGACACTACTATGCCGTCTAACTAATGATGTCGTTTGAGTTTAACCCACATAACATTTAGCGCCACTTGAAGTATAAACAATGAAATATTATGAAGAATTGGAGGAATATCGGAGGCAAAGGATATAACTAGGGTTTGTCAATTGAATTATTAGAGAGGGAAAATCCATTGAAATATAATTGGGGAAAAAGCTAGAGTTCCTTAGTTCAATCATTAGAGAGGAGAAATCACCACATTGAAGACAAGTTTACTAGTGAGTATGTTTAATTGTTATCCCCGTTTTGAATTATTGTATAATTTCCTTTCTTGATGTTTTTATATCCCTATTAATTTTAATTGCATACAACATCTTTGTGTGTTGCTACAAACATTGAACTATCAGGATTTTTCTATAAATTGCCTTTAAGGATAAAGTGACCTTTGGAAGTCTTTCATGTCACTATCAAAATTCTCTACGCTAGATCAAGGCCATTTACCTTCCTATAGCTTAGCCTAAAATAACATTTTCTCTATTCAAAGTGGAGTAGATATGTTATATATTAACAAAAAATTGTTTGCCTTTAGTAGCAAAAGATGTGTACTACTCAATCATTGATCATAAACCTAAAGAAAAGCTTACTAGTTTTTGACATAAGGAACCCCTTTTTAAGTGCTTCTTAAGTGTTAAAGCAATTTATTGTTTTTACGTATTATTTGTTATTTACATTTGTCTTGCATAATTCTTTCTTCTTTTCTGGAAATTTGTTATTGGAGTGGTGGGCGTGTGAGAGTTGGTTTAGCAATTATGTACTTCTTCAAGCTTTTTGTTGGAGATTTTATTCAATAATCTAGTTTTGTCCTCATTTGTCCTCAAAATGTTATTCTGTGAAATTTTTAATTGAAGTTGACTTTCACCAAAAAAACTAGCAAAGGATATAAATTTATGTAAGTTATATATAGAAACATGCTACATGATTTTATAATGCATTATTCTACTTTATGATTAATGAAATAGAAATATGATATATGATTCTATAATGTATTATGCATAATTACATCAATTTGATAGTACAATAAATTTGCATATATTTGGTACTAAAATTGCATATTGTAATATTCATTTTTGTTATTGGTACTATTTGAGGAATGGATAGCACTTTAAAGTTTAAACCTAAGAATGAGGTTTAAGTACTTCTACGATGGATTCTTCAAATTCAATCCAAAAATAATATATAAGGAGGAGAAAGATTGTTTTAGTTGTAAGGTAGATGAGATTACATTGGTTGTTTTTATACTTAAAGCTAAGAGATTAAGGTATGGAGAGGCATAGAATTTTACCGTTAAATCACCACATGAGTTATTTGAAGATGGTTTTGAGACGATTATAGAATGATAATGATGTGAGAAACTTGATAGTTGCAATTAAAGCAAGAAAATTTAAGACAGTAGAGGTCTATATAGATAGTGCGTGATAAGATGTGATTATATCATATTCATTAGACTTATCTCTTTTTTTGTTGATTTTAATGTTTAATTAGTAAAATCATTATTTATTTCATTTTAGGTGGTGACAAGTGGAGATTATACCAAATTTGGCTTGAAATATCTAATTGAAGCATCCATTGGCAAAGCCACAAATTTCAAGAAGATGAAGTAAAAGATGACATATTGTTGATACTAATAAAATAAGATTGTACTTAGAGCCAAATTCACTCTAACAAGTTTAGTCTAATTAGGAGAATTTATTTTCAGTCTTATTATATAATGATTTTGATTTGTTTCAAGCATCATCTATGGAATATTCATAGACTACAGTTTTGGAAAAGGAAGAACATGTTATTCTCTATTTCCTTTGTCTTCTTTCTTCTATCTTTGGCATAGAATAGTAATGAGTGGCTAGATCTGAATTTTTTTATTTAAAGGGAATTGAAAATCTACTTCTAGCTTTTGGAGGTTTTGTTCTAAATTGGATTTTATTTTAATTTAAGTATTTTTAAATTTCTTATTATTCTAATTTCTTTATGAGTAATTAATATTGAATAATTTGATAAATTAATTTTGTATTGATTACTCTATTGTTATCCATAAGTCTAATGATCTATAATTGCCATGAATGATTGACACAAGTAGCAAGTAGGTTATTTATATATTGGCCTATTTGACTGATGAGAAACAAAGGATAAATCCAATACCAGGTGAACAATTTTGACTAATACTTGGGGAAGAACATACTAGAAGATAAATCATCTTGCCTATGATAAAAAGGTAGAAGGAGAAAGAAAAATAAAATAAGGGTGGTGGGGGGAAAAAAGGGAAGGTATTGTTTTAACAAGAACTAGAAGACATGTCACATGCAAGAAATGTAAATAAGTTGGATATATTTTCAGAACTTGCAAGATGCCAACACCTAGGCCTATTTCTAGTAGATAAATGATGATAAGCTTATTTATTTCATGTTGAACAAATAATTAGAATATATAATATAAAAAGTTGATCTTATTTCTTTCTCTTAAGTTAAGAGCAAATATCTTCTTAAGAAAGCGTTGTACTAAATGCATCACAAAGTAAGGGAAAAATATATTCAATAACTAGAATAAAGAAGAAGGCAACCAAAATTAGAAGATTTTATATCTCAATAAGGTTAAGTGCAAAAGAAGAGGTTGGACCAATAAAAAGAACAAGAAGTAAAGGAAGTGTATAAGTTATGATCTTTGTATTTATTGGTAACTCATGTGGACTTTTTGGTATATAATTATAGACACCTCACTTTTATTTTATGGATAGCTTATGTGGTCTTATATAATTATGGACATCTCACTTTATATTATTGTTGATGTTCTATGTTGAATCATGTATATATAATCACGACACCATGCGAAAGAAATTATTTTGTTGATCTTTTAAATTTACTGACTACTTTTAATTATATAAACTAACTCATTTATATGTAATTACAATACCATGAAGTTAAAGGCATGTGTTAGAGGCAATTAAAATCACATATCATTATCATTTATTTAATACAAAATATCATACAAAGTGTCATAATTTAAAAACATTATTTAATGCATAATGTCATAAAGGTACAACTCATCGCATCCTCATTGCTTGTGCATACAAATACTAACTGTTGCACTAGACATAATTTATGACAATATCATCAAACTCCATACCTAACTAAGTTTACTATCTCCCTTTTATTCATTAAAGTCCATGTTCTTCTCTCTTAATTCATTCATGGCATCTATATTTTTTGGAGTAATTTTTTCATCAAACCACTCAAACAAATTGTAATATTCCTTTTCCAACAATAAATAAGATAAATAATCATCTATTTCTTATAATCCTTCTTTAGAGTAATTAAACTTTACATAGAATTTACCCTATATTTTGGACATCTAAAGAATCCTTCTACAATTCTTTAATGTCCAAGAAGTCTGCAAAAGACCCTGTAGCCTATCATTGTAATATGCCTGGACACAACACTAAATTATTTTTGTAGCTATTAGAATCAATAGAAAGGTAAGAAATAATTAAGATAAACAAAATCTAAGTTCTACAACTGAAAAAATCAATAAAGATAAAAAGTAAGCATATAATGACAGAAAGAGTAGCATTTCTTTAGTCATAAAGATAAGAAGTACATCACCTAAACTCAAAATTAATAAAGCAACAAGGTAGTACATTTCTTTTTGTGTTATAGTTTGATTATAAAAGACACACATACACATATACATACATATAAGAGATTAGAAAGGCTCATCTTCTATATATATATATATATATATATATATTCAAAATACATCACTGAACCAATTATAAAAGGCAAATAAATATTTTTAATAGAAAATATATATTATATCACAAACTAAATTTTAGTTTTTATATCAGCATTAAATTTATTCTTTATAGGTTTGCAAGTTATTCTAGTAGCTCTGCATGATTTAAAATTACATAACTTATAGTTACGCAGATGAATGTATTTAATTCTTGAAATCTAACTGTTTAGCAAAAAATTGTTGCAATAAAGCATAGCTACTAAATGTTTGAAAGATATTATATATACAACTATTGTTATATAATTTCAAAACTATTGTTATATAAACACACATAACTATTTGTTTGAACGTACAAAAACAAAAGTTGAAATGATGAAACAAATGAGCAAGATTTATATGTCAAGTTTATCAGTGATATTTACAGTCTGCACATAGCCAAATGATGGCACAAAACATTAAGAATATTGAATGCAACTAAAATGAATAGGCATCAAAAAAGGAAATTTCTCTATTAATTCAATAAGGGGGTAATGTTGGAATCCAACAAGCAGCGGAAAACAAAAAAAAAATTTATAGATTTCGAGCGGATTCCGATAATTGATTATACTTGAATAAAATAAAATTCGATTTAAAAATCGTATCTTGTTCCCTTTTCGAAGCAAAATTGTGAATATTTTCTCTGAGTGATCAATCACGAGCTGTCCACTTGTCCAACCTCTGATGATATCTACAGAATAATTTCCAAACTACCTTTAGAGGAAGAAAACAAAAGTGCTAGCTTCTATAAAGCTCTTTCCTTTAAATAGAAAAATCAAGACAATCTTTTATTAAAATTAAAACTCTTTAATTATAATTAGAATCAAATTCTAATTCTAATTAATTTAATTTTAATAAAAT
>JANVCQ010000009.1:23418082-23428839 GCA_025531925.1 Erythroxylum plowmanianum | reverse complement strand
CTCTCTCTCACGAACTCTCTCATCCGAAACCCACTTCCCCCTTTTCTCTCTTCTTTTGTTTCTTCATTTAAACATTTCGTGCTTCCTCTAAACATAAACGACAGCCACTCTTTTTTGTCTTTAATGAAAGATAAAATGACCATAAAGCCCTTATATAATAGCCTTATAACATACTAACTTAAGTAAACTTCCCATTTTGCCCTTTAAGCATTTTTGAAAAACTGACATCTTACTTCCTTAATTTGATCAGGAAAATGGGATAATTTGATAAAACTTCCTTCTAGAGAAATGTTCCTCATTGTCTTAATTTGATACTGCCACAAAACTCATTTAATTTGGAGCACTACAACAAAAGTTATGCTCCAAACATTTTGGGTTGTTCATATGCTAACACATTTTCCAGCACGTTATTTCCATCTAAAAATTGATATTCTTAAAGACAAAATTGAAACTCCATTTCTTCATAACAATTGTAGCCCTATTTCTCTAGTTTAATTCAAATCAAGAATCACCTTATTTGGATTACTAGAACAAAAGTTATGGTCAAAATACTTTAAGATGTTACTAATCCAAGACTGCACACTAATCTGAACTTCAATTCAAAAATTGAAAATCTTAGGGGCTAAATTGAAATTTTATTTCTTCATGTGACTTGAAGCCCCATGTCTCAATTTCATTTTTCCTCAAGAATCACTTCAATCGGATCCCCACAGATCGAGAATTTCTCAAAAGACTGAACCATGTTCAGAAAATTTCCTAACTCACTTTGATTAAATTAATCACCCTCAATTCAATCTCAGAAATTTACAAATTTTCCATAAAAATGTAGATAATTGTCTTATAAATCCAACGCTTCGAAAACTAAGTTAATCGGATGTCGGACGGAAAAGATATGAGCAAAAGATTGAAGAGGAGTCATATGTTTAAAAGATTATAATAAATAATTAAAATAATAAAAAAATTAAAAATTAAAAATAATAAAAATTTAATCTCGCGAGGGCGAGCTATCACCCTCTCGAGATAGCTCCTGCTACAGTTCCTTTTTTTCTGAAAAATATATATATATATATAAATAATATATATATATATCTGAAATTTCCAAAAATTATAACTTTTGTTTCCAAATTTCAAATTTGACAAATTTAGTATCAAAAGAAAGCTTAGAGGAAGCTCTACAACTTCCATGAAGAACTCGAAAACTAATTCCATCTCTAAAGGGGTCAAAAACTTAATCGAAATTTCTGTCTAATTAATAAATCCTTAAATAATAACTCAACTTTGAAAATTTCTATCTGTCAACTCCAAATTCCAAACATGTCATATTTTATATCAATGTAAAGATCAGAAAGTCACCTACAACTTTCATGAAGGACAGAAAAATCAATTCGACCTCTAAGGAAGTCAATTTTCCAATCAAAAGTTCTGTCCTCTAATAATCATGCTAAAACAATAACAGAAACTTGTAAAAATCATAACTTATTATTCCAAGATCCAAAAATTCTATACTTTATATCAAAATAAAGGTCAAATCAAAATCTTCAAATTTTATGAAGAATTTAAAGGCTAATTCAACCTCTAACTAGGTCGATTTCTCAGTCAAAGCTTCTACTATAACATAGGTCAACCTATAACACATCCAAACTTTCAAATTTTATAACTTTCAATTCTTACATCCTCTAATTTGCATATTATACATCATTATAAAGCTTGGAAAATCTTCTATGACTTTTATGAAGACCACTTCACTCAATTTAGACTACATCAATCCGGCGATTTGCCTCAAAACACAGCATGCATAATTTCCACACTTAAGAACATTTTTAAAGTCAAAGTAAAATAACCTTAACTTTTACTGACTATAACTTTCACTCCCGATATCGAAAAATAGCAAACTTTATGGCGACAGAAAGCTTTCAATATAACCTACAAGTTTCATGTAGATCACTTGCTCAAATTTAGCCTAAATCAAAAAGTCAACTCTCTATAGCTAACAAGTCAAACTTTTTCAATTTTTCATATTCTCACACTTTTTCTCTTTATTTCTAGAATTTTAACTTAATTTTCAATCAACTCATTCACTTTCACTTTCATAACCCATACAAATCTATTTAAATCTCAAAGTCATCATAATCTACCAATTCCTTTTCTCATCAATTTCCTTAAAGCATAATTATATCTATTACCAATACAAATACCAAAACACTCATTTCTTTTCAATTATTATTTCTAAATTTCACTCAAAAAAAAATCGAAGTCCAACATATTTAAAAATGATAATTTAGAAATTAAGTTTTTAATTATATTCAAATTAATTATAATTAAATAAAACTATTTAAATTAATTAGTTTTAATTATGATTAATGAATACAATCATAATATTAAAATAATTATAAAATTTAAACTTGCATATAAAATGTTGCATAAAATCAAACATGTTTAATTGACTTTAAGGTCATAAATATTATATCTATCAAAATCTATCATAACTGTTCTTTCTATTATTTATTTGTGCAATTACACACCTGTATTTGTAATGCAACAACTTCCTATTGCATGCACCAAGTCCTTTATAAGGTCATTTTGAAAATTTTAGCAAATAAGTTAAAATTAGTCTTGGATTCATTGATTTTTGATAATCAAAGTGTCTTTTTACATGGTAGAAGAATTGCGGATAATATTTCTATTGTCCAAGAACTGATGAAAAGGTATCATAGGAAGAATATCCCACCTAATTGTATCATAAAAGTGGATTTTAAGAAAGCTTTTGATCATGTGAAATGAGATTTTATCCTTCAGACCTTACAACTTTTAGGATTCCGAAATGAGTTTGTCAGATGGGTTGAGGCTTGTATTATCACTTCATCTGACTCCATTTTAGTTAATGGTAAGTCAACTAATTTCTTTAAAAGTGTAAGAGGATTAACACAAGGAGATCTCATCTCCCCTTATCTCTTTATCATATGCATGGAGGTCCTAAGTCAATTAATCCATCAGAAGGTGGGTAATAGTAAGGACTACAAATTTCATAGTAAATGTAAAAGGGGTAGGGCTTATTAACTTATACTTTGCGGATGACCTGTTGCTTTTTTCTAAGGCCCATGGTAAATCTATTGAATTGCTTATGTTGACACTGTCTTTATTCAAAGACCTTTCAGGTTTAGATGTTGACCTTACAAAAAGTCATTTCATTCAAGCTATCAATAGAATAAAATCTCCACAATCATAGGAATGAGTAGGAAGTCAGCTTCTCTCACTTATCTGGGTCTACCAATTACCACAAAAATTATGCAATTCTATTAATGCTTTCCCTTGATAGAAAAAATACATAGAAGATTGAGTATGTAGTCTAATAAGGTTCTCTCTTTTTGTGGGAGGGCGCAGCTCATCAAATCTATTATGAATTCCCTTAATATTTACGGGTCCTCCAACTTGTCATTAGCTAAAGGAGTTATTAAAACCATCAAGAAGCTTTTTAGAAGATTTATGTGGGGAAACTTATTGGACAGACACTTTGCTAAGGTTAAATAGTCGGAAGTTTGCAAAAGGAAAGAAGAGAGGGGATTAGGATTGATCCTTATTGCCACTTTCAATAGATCAACATTGATAAAAAAAACTATGAAATATCTTATTGGGCAAGAAATATTTATGGATTTGATGGTTCCATAGCTATATCCTGAAAGGATCTATCTTTGGTCTACTCCTATAAAAACCTTCCTTTTAGCCCTTGATTCAACTCTTGAAGCTAATACTCATCTTAGAACCTTTGGTATTTTGTAATGTTGGAAATGGTAAAAAGGCCTCTTTATGGTTTGATAATTGGACAGGTAAAGGCTCCCTAATTAGATCTCCTCAAACTCTTCAATTTTGGAACATGTTTCCTATCAACTCAAAATTTAATTCCATCATGCTAAGGGGCCAATGGAACATTCCATTATAATTGCAATACTTGACTCCTAACTACCAGCCTAACTTAGATAAAGAGGACGTATTCCAATGTTTCAATCTTCCTCCAAATACTTTAAACATTGTGAAATTTAGAAAGTGGCAGAATAAAAAAATTCAAGGCAGATATGATTTCCTATCATTTGGCACGAGTCACTTTTGTCTAGCTACTCCATTCTTCTATGACTTACTGTGCTAAACAAGCTAAGCACAATGGATAGAATGCATTATATTACTTCCAATTCTATTTGTGTCTTTTGTGAGATAAAGGAAGAATCAAGGAATCACCTTTTTTTTGTTGAACTGGGAAATCAACCTTTTTTTCGTTGACCCTTTTCCCATTTTATATAGGAAAAGGCTTAGAAGTTGTGTCATATTTCTACTGCTCAAGGAGATGTGGCGAGACAGAAATATTAAATGTTTTCATAACATTGTACATTCTAGAAATTAGGTTCTATGCTCCTTAATCAGTGTAATCAGAGAAAAACTACTATATTCTATTAGGTTAGAAAAAGTTTGCCCTAATCTATCCTCATCATGGAGAATCCATTAATATACATAAGGGGCTATCTATCGCCTGAAAGAGTAGAATGATAAATTTTGCATGTAAGTACCTGGAAAAATGGAATTCTTCCTCTTTAGATGTGTAGCGCACGTCTACTAGCTCTGAACACTCCAACTAACATGAGAATAGCGTCGGATCCACGAGGTGGGAGGACATTTAAGAGCCTTGTAAATCATCAATCGATTGAAACTCCTCTTCCAAAATCAGAGATTGTCAGTCACTCAGTCCCTAATTTAGTAAGGTTGGTTAAATGGGGTAAGACGTGATTTGCATTTATCCCATTTTTGTCAAACTCCTCGTATGTTATTTGTGTTTAAACATTGTCACTACTTTATCTGAAGATGTTGACGTTTGCTGAAACATTGTCCTTGATGTTTGCTGAAACGTTGTCATTGCCTTGTATTTTGTTATTCTCGTTCTCATATGTGGACATCTGTTGAAAACGTGCCTTACATAATTGCTGCAAAATAATTGGTCATTGGACCAAATCTTATTCCTTGTTTAAAATAGTTAGTTGATATCTAGCTGAATATCAGCAAATTATTTTATTTGATTCTTATATTTTCAGCTCTATATAAACTATGCAGTGCATTGAATAAATGTGTGGTTTTTTCAGTAAACATAAAAGCTTGTGTCCTTTTTAGCTTCTTCATTTTTAGTGTTCGTCCTCTAGCTTTCAAAAACTAATAAATAGTATCAGAGCATTTGTCTTAAGGGACCTGTGAGATGAGCAAAACCAAAACACAAACCTGATTTATAACCCAAAATTACAAGAAGAATTACAACCATCTTCAAATAATGGAGATTGAAACACAATTGTCTCCAAGTTTACCACCAATTTTTGATGGTGAAAATTATCAAGTTTGGGCTGTTCAAATGAAAACTCATCTTGATGCTATGCATGTTTGGGAAGTAATGGAGGAAGACTATGAAGTGCTTCTATTGACAACAAATCCTACAATGACTCAAATCAAGATGCATAAAGAAAGGAAAAATAGGAAGTAAAATAGGAAGACTAAAGCCAAAGCCTGCTTGTTTTATGCTATTTCAAACGTTGTATTCACAAGAATTATGAATCTAGAGTCGGTAAAGGATATCTGGGATTATATCTGGGATTACCTCAAAAAGGAATACCAAGGCAATGAAAAAACAAAGAGCATGCAAGTGCTCAACTTGATAAGAGAATTTGAAATGCTGAAGATGAAAGAGTCAAAAACCATTAAAAAATACTCCGACAAGTTGCTCGGCATAGTAACCAAAGTGAGATTATTAGGTAAAGATTTTTCTAAGGAAAGAATCGTATAAAAAGTTCTTGTAACCTTACTTGAAAAATATGAATATAAAATTTCTACATTGAAAAAAGCTAAGGATCTATCAAGCATGTCTTTGGCAGAATTAGTAAATACACTACAGGTATAAGAACAAAGGAGGATGATAAAAGAAGAAGGAACCATTAAAGGTGCTTTGCTAGCAAAAGGAAAAAATTCAGAAGGAGACAAACACAAAGTTTCAACAAGATCGACAACAACAATAACATAAATAATGATGATTCATATCTACCATGTCCACATTGCCAAAAAAACAAATCACCCTCAAAGAAAATGTTGGTGGAGGCCTAATATCAAATGCATAAAATGTGGACAAATTGGGCATATGGAGAAGATTTGCAAGTCACAAAATGAAGAGGCAAAAGCAGCAATTGAGCAACATTAAGAGGATGAATTATTTTGACATTAAAGCTTTGCAATTACTAAGGCAAAGAGGATGTTGAAAATGTGTCTTAGATAATTGTTGCAGAATAATTAGTCAATGGACCAAATCTTTAGTGTTTTATTTCTTGTTTAAAATAGTTAGTTAAGATGTAGCTGGATATTAGCAAATTATTTTATTTGATTCTTATTTTTTCAGCTCTATATAAATTATGCATTGCATTGAATAAATGTTTAGTTTTTTCAGAAAACATAAAAGCCTATGTTCTTTTTAGCTTCTTCATTTTTGTTATTAGTCCTCCTGCTTTCAAAAACCAACATCTTATTCTTAATACAAATCTTTACTTTTTCAAAAAAAAAAAAAAGCCTTATTCACCTATTTGGGATAGGAAAATTTTCACGTTAAAGAGACCAGTAACTAGTTAAGATGAAGCACTCGTATGAAGTGCCACTAAGGAGGAATAGTATCCATCTTTGATTTTCATCAAGGTCTCATGCTTGCCTTTCTCTATTATAACCCCATTTTTCAAAACAGCAATCACATCTGCATTCTTTATAGTAGATAATCTGTGGGCTACAACAACTGTAGTCCTATCCACCATGACTCTGTCTAAAGCATCTTGAACCAATTTTTCGGATTCTGCATCCAATGCACTTGTTGCCTCGTCTAGTAACAATATTTTTGGATCTTTCACTATGGCTCGGGCTATGGCTACTCTTTGTTTCTGCCCACCAGAGAGTTGAACTCCTCGCTCTCCTGCTACTGTCTCATACCCCTGTGTTTTTTCGTCTAATTCAGTTCTGCAGACAATAATAAAGAATGGAATGGAAAGTAATGATTTGGAATACAACAAAAGTCTTGTAGGCTAACCTGATGCATGGCGCTGATGAACTGGTGAGCATTGGCCAATTCTGATGCGGCTAAAATTTCAGCTTCAGTTGCATCTCCTCCTTTTCCATATGCAATGTTGGCACGGATTGTATCATTGAACAAAACAGGCTCTTGGCTGACTAGTCCCATCTGCTGTCTCAACCATTTTAGTTGGAATTTCTGAATTTCTATCCCATCAAGAGTTATATAACCCGATTCAGGATCATAAAATCTCTGTAACAATGAGATTACCGTCGATTTCCCACTTCCACTTTCTCCAACCAATGCAACAGTCTGAAGGAATAAGATCAATACAAAGGCGTAAATTCAGAAGATGACGTTTTGATTCTTGTTTTGATACTGACATGCCAAGCTAAATTACCTTGCCAGATTGAAAAACCAAATTAAGGTCTCGAAAAATTTGAACATCTGGTCTAGAAGGATACTTGAAGCTCACATGACGAATTTCAATGTCTCCTTTCACAAGCTCCAACGTCATTCCTGACTCGTCATTCGAGTTGATATTTGATTTTGTGTCTAAAATTGAAAATATGGAGACAGCAGCAGCTTTTGCTTTGGAAGAATCAGGGGCAAAGGAGCTTGATTGAGAAATTGCAGTAGCCGCCATGGTTAAAGCAAAGAACACCTGAAAAGTAAAAAAATCAAATTCATTCTATCATCACTCTTAAGTATATTGCAAGAATATATTGGTGGCCAAAGAAAATCTGCCCACTTGAAAAACATCTTGCAGTGTAGCCATTCCATGAGTGCACAGTTGACCTGCTGCATAAAAAGTGGCTGCATAGAATAAAAACAGTAATAGGAATGCTGATCCAAATCCTATCCCACTAAATACCCCCTGTCTCATTCCTGTCTTCATAGGTTCTTCAGATTTTTTTTTGTATAGTTTAATCACCTTCTCTTCCGCACAAAAGGAGGCCACGGTTCTTATACTCGCCACCGCGTCACTTGCAACTTGACTTGCTTCCTCATACATCATCTGCAACCATTCAGTTTATGTTTGGATTAGTACTTTTGCATATGACGTCATAACATTAAATGATGGAACATACCTTTGCATTTCCACTAAACCCCTTCAAGAACTTTAGTTGAACATATCCACTAACTCCTACCAGGGGAAGGAGAGCAAGGACAATAATCGACAATTGCCAGCTTGCAACAAAGGCAAAGATCAAAGCTAATATTGTTGAAGCACTGTTTTTAACAATAAGAGCAAGTGAGTCCCTAACCAAAGCCCGCATTGTAGATGCATTTCTTGAGAGCCTAGCAGTAATTACACCACTTGAATGTTCAGGCTCATCAAACCAGGCAATTTCCATGTGGACAACCTTCTCGAAACAAATGCATGGTATTCGTTGTATTAGCTTGCCGCCAGCAATAGAAAATAGATACGACTGCACTGGAGACACCGGCAAGTTTACTGCTCCTATGATCAAAAACATTTTTTTCCCAGAACTTGGAATCCTACCACAATTCATGAGGTGTTTCATAAAATATTTTAATCACTTTGGAGAGAAATAGTCCGAAAATGGGATATATCAGCCCATTGATGATAGCAAATATCGTTCCACCTATAAGCACTGGAATTTCAGGCTTATTGAGAGCTGCAACCCGACGGAGGAGACAAGATCCTCTGTCCAGTATTACTCTGTCTTATTCTGTCCCATGAAATCTCAGTCATTTATTTTATAGGACCCATGCGGGACCTACGCGTAATTTACGCAAGACCTATATAAATAAATGGCTGAGATTTATTGGACAGAATAAGACACCATAATATTGGACAGGAGATCTGGACTCCCCGACGGAGTGGGATCTCTTGAGTTTGCTCTGGCAGTATAGCTTCAAGTCCTTTTGGATTTTTATGGGAAAAATTAATTCCAGGACGTAAATCTGTCAATGAATGTCGACTACTACTGCCTACTTCAGATGATTCCCTACTTATGGACTGTCTTGAGGAAAATCTTTTACTTGAATGTTTGAATGACTCAGAATCAAGATCTGATTGTTTATGCTCGATTGCATTTAGTTCCATCTCCGTATTTAACTGTTGCAAGCTTACTAGATGGGAGTATGCTCCTTCAGGATTCTTGATTAGTTCTGAATGCATGCCTAATAAAAAAAATAAACCAATTCTCATTTTTTCTTACTTAGCAAGTTGAATTGAGAGTACAATGGAAGGAATGTAGGAACCTTTTTCGACCATCTTTCAATGGTGAATGATTGCAATCATGTCAGCATTTCTCACAGTGCTTAGTCGATGGGCAACAATTAAAGTTGTACGAGTGACCATGATCCTGTCTAATGCTTCCTGAACAACCCTATTTGATTCTGAATCAAGTGCACTTGTGGCTTCATCTAAAAGTAGTATTCTTAGGTCTTTTAAAATTGCTTTAGCTATTGCAATTCTCTGCTTTTGTCCACCAGAAAGTTGAGTCCCGTGCTCGCCAACCATGATTTCCAATCCCTAGATGGAAAATCGAAACGATCAAATGAAATGAACAGTTGATATATATGATTCAAGAACACCAAAGAAATATATACAAAGTTATAATTGATGTTGCATGCGCATGTGCTTTGGCCCCCTCCAAATGTCAAATATGGCTGGCGATTGGTTGCATGCATTCAACAATTATGTCAAATATGGCTGGCGATTGGTTGCAAGCATTCAACAATTATGGCCACCATTTTCTTCTTTGGCCTCTTACATTTTGTCAACAAAAATGGTTTAGAAGAATTTGGATGAAAGCTTGAGTTTCTTCAGCTATAAATAGAAGGGATGGTTGCAAACTTAGATACATCATTTCTTCCTACAAATCCTCTCATCCTCTCATCAATTATTTTCTGTATACTTATGAGTTTTTGAAAGCTTTTTATTCCAGTCTTTGTACTTAGATACATTCTCCATATATTAGTAAAATTGCTTACCCTCCGATTGTGAACGTAGATCACATTGACCAAACCATGTAAATCTTTGTGTTCTGTCCCATTTATTTTGTCTATCTTTATTTTCGTTACTATTTTTTGAGCTATTAAATTCAACCGGTATCCGATCTGAGGGCATTTTATCTTAACAAACTGGTATCAGAGTTTCTCTTGTTGGTCTAACTTACCGTATGCTCTGTGATTGCCACTAAGATGGACCCTCCACTTCAGAAAGTAACTTATATTTTTTATGGTGAGTCTAAACAGGGCCCAATGTCTCGATTTTATCTTGTGGGGCCCATTGCATCGAATTGTTTTGTGGGACCCACTGCATCGATTTTGTAAACGGGGTTCAATTTTGCTTGTGGGGTCCACATCTCGACTTTGCCTGTGGGACCTACATCTAGTGCTTTTGTGGGATCCGCTGTCCCAGTTTCTCGTGTGGGGCCCACCTGTAAAAAATAGTCAGAATATCAATTTTTGGCCATTATGACGATAACGAAGACCTCTATTGAAAAATTTGACCGGAGCATTAATTTTGGTATGTGGCAGCTCAAGATGCAAGTCATTTTAATATAAGATGGATGTGAGATTGCACTTGATGGAGTGGAGAAAAAGCTAGCAGATATGGCATCAGATATATTCACGGATCTAGATAAAAAGGCTAGATCAGCCATCATATTGAATCTCTCTGATGAGGTTTTGCAGGAGGTTGCAGGTGAAA
>JANVCQ010000009.1:23378566-23390164 GCA_025531925.1 Erythroxylum plowmanianum | reverse complement strand
CAGCTTCTGAATATAATCTTCACTCTTCAGACCTTGATCTTTATTGCTTTGATCCATATATTGTTGAATTATGCTTAAAATCATCATCTTCAATTTCCATTTGCTCCTAACCTTCGATTTTCCCTTCAGCTTCTTCTTTTTCCTCACTTTCACTATCATTGCAGGCTCCTCCACTAATTTCAATACAGCAGGTTGCATAAAACAACACAATTCAACAAAGGTTGCCAAGAGCCATGAGGACTTTAGGAACAACACAATTCAACAAAGGTTGCCAAGAGCCATGAGGACTTTAGGATGATATCGAGCTATGGGCATGTCCAGGATGTGCAGCTAGACCACTGCTCGTGTCAACTAAGCACTCGCCAGCTGGAAAGAGGGGAACCACCGCTGGACTAGGAGAGCCTGGCCGAAGATCACCCAAGGGGCCATCCGTGAGCACGTGCAAATAGTCGTCTTCCTCGAAGAATTTTACCAGGTATACATCGTGGTCCATGTCCACGATTTTTAAGGGACTGCGCGGCTGTTAAAGGCTGTGTAACTTGTTGCTCAATACACGGTAGCCCACCTGTCTCCCTAGCAGCTTCACCACAACCGTATGATTCCATTGCTGATCGAGCTTATTTTTCAGGTTTTGGGATAGCAGTATACTACCTCCTAGCTCTCTAGAGGTTGGTCGGATGTCACCGTCTTCAACGGTTATCGGGTCGTCCTCCGACGATTCAGTAGTCGCTGCTGCTGCTTCCTCAACGGTAGGCGCTGTCACTGCCGCACTGTAGGATAACTTGGGAGGCTGGGGGTCGTCTTTATGTTTTCAGGTTCTACCTTTTTTAGCAAGTTGCCCCTCTGGAGTGAGGGAGGCCATAGAGTCGCCACTGGGGAGTGCAACACAACGGTCAGAAAACCACTAGGCAGTGCTAGTTGCAACGTTGAAGGAAACTGAAGTTATCAACTTTTCTCGCTCTGCACTTCTCTCTCTAGAATGTTTCAGAGAATTTTCTCGCTCTTGTAATGTTTATCTGACCTTTTTTTCTTGCAAAACTTTTAATTTAGCGAAAAGAGATTTATGTTAGCAAAAAGAGATTGAAATTTTCAATAATATTATATTTAACATGTTAAAGTTTAAATTGAACAATTTAATTAAAATGAGGATTAAATTACTTTAAATATTTTCAACAAGACTTATTGTTTAACTTTTATTTGAATTGATTAGGATTGAAAAAATTAATATGTAAACTATAATATAATAAAATAGAGAACATATATATATACAGATGTTAGAAAATTTTAAATTCATAAATCGTGGAGAAATACAATTTTTAAATTAATTTAGATAATGTACTAAACATTTATTCAGTAAAAAAAAAAAACAGAAGGAAAAGCTAGAGAGTGATTCTTCAAGTTGAAGCACTCGTTTGATGAAGTGCCACCAAGGAAGAATAGAATCCAGCCTTGATTTTGACCAAGGTCTCGTGCTTGCCTTTCTCTACTATAACTCCATTTTTCACAACAGCAATTACATCTGCATTTTTTATAGTGGAAAATCTGTGGGCTATAACTACTGCAGTCCTATTTACCATAATTCTGTCTAAAGCGTCTTGAACCACTCTTTCAGATTCTGCATCCAATGCACTTGTTGCCTCGTCTAATAGCAATATTTTTGGATCTTTGACTATAGCTCGGGCTATGGCTACTCTTTGTTTCTGCCCACCTGAGAGTTGAATTCCTCGCTCTCCTACTATTGTATCATAACCCTGCATTTTCATGTTGTTAGCATCGGAATAACGTATCCATTCCTGGGACAATAAATGATGAACGATCTACACAACTGCTGCAGAATAATCTAACCTGTTGTAAACTGCTAATGAACTGGTGGGCATTGGCCAATTCTGACGCAGCTAAAATTTCAGTTTCAGTTGCATCTCCTCCTTTTCCATATGCAATGTTGGCCTGGATTGTATCATTAAACAATAAAGGTTCTTGGCTTACGAGACCCATCTGGTTTCTTAGCCACTTAATTTGAAACTTCTGAATTTCGATTCCATCAAGAGTTACATAACCTGAGTTAGGATCATAAAATCTCTGTAACAATGAGATTACTGTTGATTTCCCACTTCCGCTTTCTCCAATCAATGCAACAGTCTGAAAAGGGTAGGATTAATATTAGTTCAATATAAACACTTTGACTTTAGACACTTAACATGTCGAGTATTATTTTTCTTTCCACCTCTGTTCTCATAAGAAAAACAAAAATTGTAGTGTGGTTCAGATAATTACCTTGCCAGAATGAATGTCCAAGCTGAGATCTCGGAGAATCTGAACATCAGGTCTAGACGGATACTTAAAGCTTACATGACAGAATTCAATGTCTCCTTTTACATGTTCTAATTTGGTTCCTGACTCATCGCTTGGATCAATAGTTGAGTCTCTGTCTAGAATTTTGAATATAGAGACAGCTGCAGCCTTTGCTTTGGAAGAATCCGGAGCTAAGGAGCTTGATTGAGAAATTCCAATAGTTGCCATAGTGAGGGCAAAGAACACCTGAGTAGAAGATTAAAAAAACCAATTTTCTCGTAAACATGAACAATATAAGAAGTAAGAACATATTTATAAATAAGCGGAAGATACACCCACTTGGAAAACATCTGCAAATGTTGTTTTTCCATGAGAAACAAGCTGAGCTCCTGCATAGAAAATTGCTGCATAAACTAGAAACAGTAATAGGAAGGATGCTCCAAACCCGGTTCCGCTGATCAATCCTTGTTTCACTCCTGCCTTCATAGGGTCTTCACATTTCTTTCTATACAGCTCCATCACTTTCTCTTCAGCACAGAAGGACGCGACGGTCCTTATGCTCCCCACTGCATCAATGGCAACTTGACTTGCCTCCTCATACTTTGCCTGTCACCGTTATGTAATCAATTTCTAATGCAAAAATGAAAATTTACGTAGGTTTGAATTAAAATTATAAGACAGGAGCTTACCTTGACGTCTGCACTGAAACCTTTCAATAACTTTATCTGAATATATCCGTTGAGCCCCAGTAGAGGAAGAAAGGCAAGGAAAATGAGTGCCAATTGCCAACATCCAGTAAAGGCAATGATCAAACCAGCTATAGCTGAAACGCCGTTTTGAACCATTTGAGCCAGTGTGTCACCAACCAAGGCACGAAGAGTGGCAGCATCTCCTGCGAGCCGAGCTCCAATTGCACCGCTTGAGTGCTGTGGCACATCAAACCAGGCTATCTCCATGTTAACCACTTTCTCGAAACAAAGAGTTCGGATCCGTTGGATTAACTTGCCACCAGCAACAGAGAATAAGTACGACTGAGAAGGACGCGCCACAAAAGTTATTACTCCAAGGATCAGGAATATCATTGCCCAGAAATTTGAATCTTTTCGCAACTTATCAGGCGTTTCAAAAAATGTTTTAACTATTTTGGCAATCAGCAAACCAAAAATAGGATAAATCAATCCATTGATAATCGCAAACAATGCTCCGGTTAGAAGCACTGGAATTTCTGGCTTGTTGAGAGCTGCCAGGCGATGGAATGGGACCTTTGGGTTTTTTTCTCGTGATGAAGTTTCAGATCCTACCGTTTCATCATGAAGTCCAGCAATAGGCAAGGTCGACAATGAACGTCTACTGCTGTTTAGAGATGATCCCTGACTTGTGGACCTCCTCAGGGAATTTCTTAGACTCGGCTGTCTGAAAGATTCAGTACTATTGGACCTTTTGTATTCGTATGCTACTTCTGATGAACCCTCATTGACCTCCTGTAAGCGTATAAGCTGGGAGTACGCTCCTTCAGCGTCACCCATTAATTCTGAATGTGAACCTGAACAATCAAAAGATCAATTCCTACGTCCAAACAGCGGTTTCCTTTCTTCTAGATAATTTATTAAAATCATCAAAATGCTCATTCAATTCAAAACGGTGTCTCAACTAGAGCTTGAAATTTCTGAACTAACAAAATTTCAGAAAATAAGTGAATGTTATATAAGATCAATTAGCAAATATATTTTAATCACCACCCTCGCAAAACGAATAATCTTGTAAATTGGATACGTTATTTATTCCAATCACGAACCTCAACAATTCATAGGAAGTAAAAGAATAAATCAACACAATTCATATCAGTGTCTAATTGATAGAGATGGTATAAACTAAAAGTTCAGTATTGGAACCTTTTTGAACCATCTTTCCTTGGCGAATGACAGCAATCATATCAGCGTTTCTGACAGTGCTTAGACGATGAGCGACAATTACAGTTGTCCGATTGAACATGATCCTATCTAATGCCTTCTGTACCACCCTCTCCGATTCTGCATCAAGTGCACTTGTAGCTTCATCTAAAAGAAGAATGCGTGGATCTTTCAGGATTGCTCTTGCTATTGCAATTCTCTGCTTCTGTCCACCAGATAGTTGACTGCCATGCTCACCGACCATGGTGTCAAGTCCCTGATAATATTAAAGATTTAAATTTCCATGTAAGTTAAAACACAAATCAGGAGACTGACAAAAAGGCCACAAAAAGCACCTGAGGGAGTTTATCTATGAATTTTGCAGCGTTAGCAAGTTCAGTGGCTAATCTTATTTCTTCAATAGTTGCACCTTCTTTTCCATAAGCAACATTGTCTTTAATAGAAGATGTAAACAGAACAGGTTCCTGGCTAACAAGACCTATTTTCTGTCTAATCCACTTAAGTTGAAACTCTTTGAGATTTATGTCGTCGATAAAAATTTCACCAGCTTGTGGATCATAAAATCTCTCTATCATACTGATGATAGTCGACTTTCCACTTCCACTTTGACCAACCAATGCTGCAGTTTTGCCACTTGGGATATAGAGAGAAAACCCACAAAATATTTGTTCATCAGGTCTAGTTGGATAAGCAAAGTATACGTCTCTAAACTCTATATCCCCGCGGATGTCCTCCATTGTCCTTCCTTTGGTGTCATAAGCATCTATCTCTGGCTTTCTATTGATAGTCTCAAACATCTTATAAGCCGCAGCTTGACCAGCAGCAAAAGCAGTCATGCATGGGGTTGTCTGCCCTAAGGACCTTTGTAAATAATAAGCTAATAAGTAAAACATGCCAGTTCTTGAAATTAAACGTTTCCTATCTGGTATCTACACATAGATTCATGCATTGTCTGAGTTTGGCTGAGAAAGGAACTTACGAGGCTCCAATCAACACTGCAATAATCACACTGAACACAGCGCCCCCTGTGTATCCTTTTTCCAGTACCAGCTTTGCTCCAAACCATATTGCCAAGGAGTAAGCATAGAATGCTACTGAAATAAGCATCCCAGTACCAAACCCAGCAGCGAGACCTTCACGGGTGGTTGACTTATAAGCCGTAATAAGATGTTTCTTGTATTTCTCAATAGCTTGATTCTCCCCTGTAAATGATGCAACCTGCCATAAAAGTCAAACCGTGAAAGTCAAAAGTAAATTTTTTGGTGAATGAGTATTTATGGATGTATAAACTTATCATACAGTTCTGATTGAGCCAATCGTCTGCTCAACTACATTTGCTGCTTGTGCATAAGCATTCTGTCCTAGAACAGAAGTTCTTGCTATCATGATGGACATGGCCGCACCAGAAATCACCAGCAAGGGAATAGAAGCTATCATGACAAGTGTAAGAAGCCACCCTTCGACAAATGCTATTACAAGTGCTCCAATAAATCTTGATACCAACATTATAAATGTCCCAACCTGCATGAAATGAACAACTTGTGAGCGAAGGAATTATTGGATCGAAGTCTTTTGATTGGGTTCAATTCTGGCAGCAGTTTTGTACCTTCTCACCCATGGCTTCTTGAATAAGAATAGTGTCACCGGACATTCTACTTACAACCTCTCCTGTGACTGTTTCCTTATCAAAGAAACCAACTTCTTGTCGTAGTATGGTCTTCAAATACAAGCCCCTAATTCTTGCAGCCTGCCTTTCTCCAGTTATCATCCAACAAGTCACCTCTGACAAGTGTCAACCAACAAGACAAACTTCTCACAACACAACGCTTCAAAAATTTTTATTTCAATCCGAGTTACGGGTATTGAATCTGTACTTACGGAGAAATGATAATACACCCGAGCCGACAGCCACATATACGAATCTCAGGCACACCTAAAATGTACAAAACTGTTAGAGAATATATAAAACCAATTGAATTGGCCTCGCACAACAGCTTAAGCTATTGCAGTGAAATGATAGTTTAATATGATATCAGAGCCTCTATGCTCAAATGGTCATGAGTTCAAATCCTACCACCCACCTATTCTAATTAAATTAAGCATAAGATAAAATAGGTCTGTATAAGTTTCAAGCTCAAAGAGCTTTTACTTGAGGGGGTATGTTAGAGAATATATAAAACCAATTGAATTGGCTAACACAACAGCTTAAGCTATTGTGGTGAAATAAATATAAGCTTCGGCAAGTACCTGGGAAATTACATCCAGAATATCCTTGTTGTGCTGGTGTTGGCCGAAAGAATCAATTAATTGTCTGAATAGAACTGACAATAAAGGCATACTAAATCCACTGCCAACAGCGCCAACTGTGCCAAATATCATCCATAAGACATCTGTGGGATCTGCAACTGCGAAGAGCTTATAAAATGGAACTGTTTTGGTTTTCTCATCTCCTATGCTCTTCTCTGGCTCTTCTGTAGCTCCCATCTCTACTTCTCGGTCAATATTTGAAGGGGATTCCTCATTTGTACCTTTAGCCCCTCTTTCTCCGATCTCTACATCCATAACTCTTAATGCAAGATGTTTTTCTTGCTGTTAACTTGGCGGAGTAAAAAATACGTAGATTAATATGCAGCTCAGTATATGCAAACAATGCATGAAATCAGATCCTATAAATGCAGGATAGAACCACACAAATTGATGATAACAGAAAAATGCAAAAGATCGTCAGAAGAAAAAGGGTCCTTTTTATCGGTGAACCAACAATCCGTTCGAGGAGTGAAGTCATGTTGTTCCCTTCAAATTTACATTTAGATAGCTGAGAAAACTATGCATGAAGGCTCTTCTTAAAGAAAAAACTTGAAAACATCTTGAGTCCCCTGGTTACATAAATTCATGGGAACTGGAAAGTCGTAGGCAATAATCCGTCTGAATGTCATCGTGTGTGTTCGGAGAGATAAACGAGGACACAGATGACGGAGAAGGTTTGCTTCAGTGTTTACGAACTTGTCAAAATAAATGAAGGAAACTAATGCCTTGTAAGAATAATGGAAAACAGGTTATGGTCAAAGGAGAAGGTGAACTTCAGAACTGCTCAGTCGTGTTTCTGGCAGAAGCACATTCGTGTACAACCAACTTGTACAAAACGGAAAGTATTAGACTACCAAATTCAGTAGCATCCCAAATCAACGATAGGAGCACCATAGCTACTGACATCTTCTGTTGGAAAGAAGCCAAACCCAGATGCGAAAACCCAACAGGGACGTATCTTAAACAGGAAAATTAGCATTTACAAGAAATATATACACCACACTTACGAAATGAAAAAGTGATCAAGTTTTCTGATAACTGAGACGTCAGTCCTCGAACTTTTCACGCTTCTTTTTCTTTTGGGCGCCAGAGATGGCTGTCTTATGTTTTAAACTGTAGCCGCCGAACTAGTCACCTTAATTTCTATAAGTACGAGTGAATAGTCCATACATAATGCTTATAGTTAAATCTACTAAGATCTCTTGTGGTTTGCATTTTTTATTTTAATTTTGGTATTTTGAAAATTATGCTTTACCTCCTATAATATTGTTTAACTATCACACAAATTTTATTAATTTTCATTTATTTTTCCTTAAAATGATGCAATATTAGAATTCTTAAATTCTAATATAACTGTTTTAGAGTTATGAATACAACAAAAACTAACGAATAGCTAAACAATAATTTTTAAACTATAAGGATTGAAATTAAAAAGTCAAACTATATATAAAGAAATTCAATGTAATTAAACCTTATATATAAGATTGTGATCAATTAAATTATCAAATTATTTTAATACATGTAATTAAATATTTTATTTAAATAATAATTTAAAGATACATCTTAAAAATTTTAATTAGCATAATCTTTAAATGTCTATGGGATTTTTAATTTTATAATGTATATAAAAAAATGAGAAAATTAATGCTTTAATATAATCACATGAAATTATAAATATATTAAAATTAATTAAATATATTTATTTAAATGATAAAATAAATTTTGTTTCTAAATGATAGTTAAATATTTCTTATATGGGTATTATAGAATAAATGTTTTTAATTATTAAAGAATTTATATATAGAAATATCTTTGTAATCTTTATTTTAATTAAATACTATATCAAAGTTACCGTATCTAAACTTTGGCCAATGCCATAATCTTGTCTCATACAATTATATCATATCGATCTCTACCAATATTAGAGAAGTTTTCAATAACCGAGTTGCATTTTGAGTCACAATCGGGGCGAGTCAAGACTCCTAAAGTTTTATCACAAACCTTTGTCGGAGAGCAGCTTGATTTTGCCCCCTTGCCTTTGTTATTTCTCGAGTCAGAAACTTCATAAGACGTCTATGGGTCCTTGCTTCTTAAACACAATCTGACTCTTTCAATTCCCAAAGCTCAGCAGCTCTTTTATATGGCCGGCAGAAGACATACACTACAAATGAACATTGATATCAAACACCCAACATATTTTAAGATATTCAAATTCATCCCATCTTGTTTCTTTCATTAGCGGTGAGATGAATTCGTATTTAAATAGAAACTAAAGTGACAACTGAATTCTTGTAAACTTTTATTATAGGGTAAATGACGTGGATCCATCTTGTAATTTCACATTTTTTTAAAAAATAATGTCCCTATAATTTAAAATTACTAAAAAATATTTTGTATTATTAAAAATATAAAAATAATCTTTATTTATTTTTATCGAATTATTTCAATATAAATTATTATGTGATTGATTGTTAAATTTGTAATGAATTTTATAATTCTAACGTTGATATTAATATAATTCACCAAAATCTCACTAAACAATTATTTTTTAATGTTATAAATATTTTTTATATTTATAAATTATACAATATTTTTAAAATAAATAAAATCACATTAAAAATTTTGTATCTTTTAGTTGATTCAATCAAAAGAGACAAATGTGTCCTCTTCCCGGAGTTTCAATCTCGAGACTCTTTTTGTTGTTTTACTGGTTGTTTGGAATTGGAATGGAGGCCTATCTAAAGAGAAAAGGGAGATGCCACTGAAATGCATGTTCATATTGGCATTTGAAGCTCTTGTCCTAGCATGGACATTTAGCGAATTCGCAGATGCTAACTACTAACAATAAAACGATTTAAGTTGCAGCTTTTATGTTATATATTTAGAAAAATTTTAATTAGAAATCAGGAACCTCGACTATAAATCACTAACCAGCTCATTCAATAGATTAGAGAAGTGATGATTACTAAAACTCTAGTTGATGGTAAGAGTGATTACTTGGTAGAGAATTGGACAGTTATGTTCTTTGGGCTGTAGCTCCTTTCTGAGACAGTCTCTAGTTGGAGGAAGAACTTGATTCCAATCCTTCTTTTTTGGAGTGAAATTTATTTTAAGGATAGAAAAATTTTAGAGTTTATTTTTTAATTTTTTAAATCTGACATAATATTAATATATTTCATATCAATGTGTCTAATTGAATAATAATGAAAGTAACGACAAACTATTTATCTTTAAAATAAAATTTTATTTTAATAGCACTTGAAATCATAGCTTCCCAAACAATGAGAGGAGCCGAGGCCGCCTGCTGGAAAATGATTTGTCAACTTGACTTGTGTTTATAAGCCAATTGTCACTATTTATGAACCTGAATGTATGAGATATTTCACCCAGTAGGATGAAACCCTGAATAAAATTAAGTGGAAGCTTGAACAGACTAATGTTGGAAAATCAAGGAAAAAGTTATGGTTAAGAATGAAATAACACTCCAATTCACAACTCTTCGAAACCTATTGAAGTGGTACACCGTTGAAGTGAATTTTGATATCACCTATTGAAGTGGTACGCCATTGAAGAGAAATAGGATTGGAAGTTCTAATTAAAACAAAGATCCCTAAAAGACTCAGCATACACTACGTCTTAAAATCAAGTCAATTTAGACCAGTTTGTGATAATAGAAACAACTGGAAAAATGTGCAAAGACATGCACCAACCGCAATATAAGACTAATCGGCAATTGTACCTGACTAGTTATTTCAGAAATTGTCCAATGTATTTGTTATTGACAAGTTCAAATGAGCTTATATACAAAAATAGAAGTAACGCTGGATTAACTAAGTTCACCCTATAATCGAAACTAGTCGAGCATATGGGGAACCAGTCCGACTATAGGTAGAAGACAATAAGATCATACCACAACTACCACATAGTGTTTCTGCTTGTCCTTCGTTTAATCAGGTTCTCTCATGCCATTTGCTGCATTTTTAGTAGACTCGAAAACATTATTAAAAATAAAAACAGACCTGCTCAAAATGAGCTCACTTACAAAAAAAAAATACTATTTGCTAAAGTATTGGAATATGGTTGCTTTTTCAATATAAATGATACACTCATATTTTCATATATGTTTAGGACTTAACTCAGAATCGTTTATATTCATTTTATGTTCATCACTAGCTGGTTTATCATGTTTTAGAATTATTCGAGGTTCGTTGACGCAAAATACATAAATGAAACAAATAGACTCGAATTGCATTATTTTTGAGTTTCTGGTAGACTTGACCTTTAATTGTTGTGAGATTTTTATTTCGAGATTGATTTAGCCAAAAATTTTGAATTTCATACTTAAATTCTTGACTCATTGACGGATTTTTTAGGACCAATTGTAGATTTTTCTGAGCTAAAATTTAGGAGAAATAAATTCTCGAAATTTGCATCAGATTTTAGATCGTCAAAATGACCTTTCAACGAAGTTTCGTTCATAACTTTTGACTTAGATGGCAAAATCATGTGGTTCAAGTCTCATATTGAAGTTAACTCAAAGACGAAGATTCTGATAAAATTTGAGCTTCTAAATCTTGACCATTTATTTTTTATATCCTGTCGAAATTGACCTTAAAAAATTCACTCCAACCTTGCATTTATCAGCCTCCATTCATGCAAGCACCCAAGCAAGACTTCCATCCACCAAAGAACCACACATCAGCCCCCACCAGCATAGCCTTTACTTCCATCAATGCAAGCTCCCATACTCCACCCATCTTTTAATTATTTCAGCCCCCACCTTTTAATTATTTCAGCCCCCACTTCAGCCTTCAACCACTCCACTTACAGCTAGCCTCCAACAACCAAATGATTAACGCACAAACCCATTCTCTAGCCCCACATTCCATTTCACAAGCTGCCCTCCACTCAAGCTGTAACATCCCACCCTCTACGGGAAGGATAGAATAGTAATTTGGCATATGATGAGAGTGATTGGGCTTAATTAGGATTGTTCATGCATACTGGTGCTGGTAAACAGTGAAATTTGTGCACATGGAAATACCTGTACATGCATTCATGACATTCCCGATATTTATGCCTAAATGAA
>JANVCQ010000009.1:23331590-23345008 GCA_025531925.1 Erythroxylum plowmanianum | reverse complement strand
GACTCTTCATCCTTCATCTTGAACAGCTCATACTGGTGTACAAGAATGCTTATCTTGGATTCTTTTACTTGATTTGTTCCTTTGTGTGCGATGGATAGCGTATGCCACATCTCCTTCGCAGTGTCGCATTTGTAAACTTTATCGTAATCACTTCTGCTTAGGGCACAGCTTAAAAAGAACTTGACCTTTGAATTTAGCTGGAATCTCGCTTTTTGTTCTGCAGACCATTTAATTCGTGGAACAACATTTCCTTCTTCATCTACCGGTGTATACGGTCCATTTTCTATTATCTCCTAAAGGTTGATATGAGTAGATTCAATGAAGAGTCGCATTCTGTCTTTCCAGTAATGGTAATCTTCTCCATTGAACGCAGGAGGTCTAGTGATGGAGGCACCTTTAGCTATATATATGTGTGACTTTGCCATGGATCTTTATCCATACTTTGTTATGGTGGTTCTTGGACACCAAGCTCTGATACCGATTGAAGTGAATCACACGTTAGTATAGACTTAATATTCGATTCACAAAATGCACAAGAATGGGGAGTTGAATTGTGTATTCGTTTTTTTAATACAATCCCCTTTTAAAAAAAACTTTTTTTTAAAGAAAACTTGCTTTCTCAAACAATTGCAAAACAGTATTATGAAATATTGCAATCTACTTCTAAATATTTGTATCAATAATAGAAATTAAAAGTTGAGAGATCAGAGTAAGAATTGACACAGTAGTTTTATACTGGTTCACCTCAAATCATAGGCTACGTCCAGTCCTCAGAATCTTTTCTGAGATTTCACTATACTTCTCAAAGATACAAGTATTCTTTTATGTGATCCTCTTCAGGTCTTTTACAACAAGTATTCTTTTCTGACTTTGCCTCTTCAGACTATCATCTTTGCTTCCTTCTACTGAAAGATGTTTCGAGCTTTGTTACAGACAATAGTAGCTCTAAGTTTAGCACAATAAAATTTCTAGCTTTTTAAAATCACTAACTTTTTCAGTCTTCGACTCCGACTCATATTTAGAGTCTTCGTCTTCAACTGCTTCTTGATAACTGCTTCTTTCTTCTTTGTTTCTTGATCTTTAAAGAAACGGTTATTCAGTTGAGTTCTGTAATTTACTCAAACTGATTAGTCATCTGACGTGGTATTGGGTCTTCGTCTTTGATTCTTTCATCTCATTTGTATCGTCTCATTTTCAGCTTTGCTTCGTCTCATTTCTATTGTCTCATTTCTATCGTCTCATTTTCAGCTTCTGCTTGCGTCTCATTTTCTTCTTGCATCTCATTTCTTCTTGTGTCTCATTTTGCTTCTTGCGTCTCATTTTGCTTCTTGCGTTTCATTTCTTCTTGCGTCTCATTTTGTTTCTTGCGTCTCATTTTGCTTCTTGCGTCTCATTTCTTCTTACATCTCATTTCTTCTTGCGTTTTATTTATTCTTGCTTCTCATTTTACTTCTTGCGTCTCATTTCTTCTTGCCCCTCATTTTGCTTCTTGCGTCTCATTTTGCTTCTTGCATCTCATTTCTTCTTACGTCTCATTTTGCTTCTTGCGTCTCATTTCTTCTTGCGTCTCATTTTGCTTCTTGCTTTTCATTTTGCTTCTTACATCTCATTTTCTTCCTGCATTATTATTTGGTCTTCATCAAAATTATTAATCGTAAAATCATTTTGACTTAACAGACAAGACCAAGACCTAAGTTAAAGTTCTGTAACTATAATCCATTAACGATGGCCTCAAAGCACACCATAAATTTAGCCTCTATAGTGGAAGTAACAATGACGAACTGCTTTCAACTTTCCACGAAACTACTCCTCTAGCTAACAAAAACATATATCCGAATGTAGATTTCTGTGAGTCTACACAACCGGCTTAGTCTGAATCCAAGTAACCTATCATTTTGAGACGGGTTGATTTTCTATATGTGAGCATAAAGTCCTTGATGCCTTGTAAGTATCTAAGGACTTTCTTTGCAGTTTTCCGGTGGTCCATTCTAGGATTGCTTTGATATCGGCCTAGCATTCCAATAGCAAAACTAATATCTGGCGTACTGCATGTTTGAGCATACATGAACTATCCCTATGGAGCACTTTTCTATTTGAAATATTTCTAGAACTTTCTTGATATAACCTTTCTGAGACAATCCTAATAATCCTTATGATGTATCCTAGAATATTTCTATTCCTATCACATAGGATCTCTCACACATATCTTTCATTTCGAAATTATTAAAAAGAAAATTCTTTACATCATGTAACAAAACCATATTATTAGCAGCAAGGTAGATATCATCAATATAAAGGACTAATATAATAAACTTGCTCCTACTAACCTTCATATAAATACACCGATCAATAGTTTTCTCCACAAAACTGTAAGATGTAATGATATCATTAAACTTAAGATACCGTTATCGAGATTGTTTCAGTCCATATATTGACTTCTTTAATTTACACACTAACTTGTCCTTTCCTATGGATTTAAAACCTTCTGGTTGATCCATACACACTTCTTCTTCCAAGTCACCATTTAGAAAGGCGATCTTTATGTCCATTTGTTGAAACTCTAAATTATAATGAGCCACCAGGGCCATAACAATTCTTAAAGAATCCTTCTTTGGAATTTGAGAGAAGGTCTCGTTAAAGTTAATACCATCCTTTTGAGTGTAACCTTTGGTAATAAGTCTAGATTTATATCTTTCAATGTTTCTTTGTGAGTCACATTTGGTCTTAAAAACTCATTTACAGCCTACTTGCTTTGCACCTTTTGGCAAGTTAACTAATTCCCAGACATTGTTGTCATCCATTGATTTCAACTCTTCTTTCATAGTATTGAACCATTTTTCAAAATTGTTACATTCCATGGCTTGTTTGAACGAGCCTGGATCTTTATCAATGCTCAAGTCACATTCATGTTCAAGTGAGTAAATTTCATACTTACTTGAAATAGCTGGTCTTCTTTGTCTTACAAACCTTCGTAATGCTACATCTTGTGACATTACTTGATCATTTGTAACTTGATCATCATTAGCTGATTCGTCATTAATATGTTCAACTTGTGGAATTTGAATATTAATTTGTTTTTTTGGTATGTTGCATATCCATGATGCAACAAGAGGAATAACAATCAGTGGGATCATGTTTGATATGGTAGTGTCTACTCAACTTGGAGTAGTTTCTACTCGATTATTTTGGTTCTCCACTACCACTGATTTGATCATTTTTTATGATCCGAGCATTACTAGACTCAACTATTCTCATACTATGGTTAGGATAATAAAATCTGTACCCTTTTGATTTTTCAGGATAACCAATGAAAAAACTACTAACAGTTCTTGCATCAAGCTTCTTTTCATATGGATTATACAACCTTACTTCTACCGGATAACCCCAAATGTGAAGGTGTCGTAAACTAGGTTTCCTTCTTGTCCACAATTCATAAGGTGTCTTAAGAACTACTTTATTAGGAATTCTATTAAGCAGATACACATCGTTCTTTAATGCATGCATCCACAATGATAACAATACATAATTATAACTTAACATACTCCTAACCATATGTATAAGAATACGATTTTGCCTTTCGACTACACCATTTTGTTGTGGTACACCACGCATTGTGTATTGCACACATATGTGTCAACTTGTAAGAAACTTTGCAAATGGATATGGACATTATCTACTTTCATCAAATTTTTCATAATATTCACCACCTTTATCAGACCTCACTATCTTTACTTTTCTATCTAATTGCCTTTCTATCTTATTTATGAACGCCTCTCGGATGTCCACAAACTGAGACTTCTCATGCAGTAAATAAATATAACCATCTTGTGAGAAGTCCTCAATAAAGATAATGAAATATTTTTCACCACCCCAAGAAGGAACGTCAAAAGGACCACAGATGTTAGTGTGTATTAATTCTAGTAATGAGCTACTTCTTGTGGCTAGATGTTTTGATATATGTTTGGTTTAGTTGCCTTTAATGCAATCCACACATATATCCCAGTCAACAAAATCCAATTGAGGTAAGATGTCATTTTTAACTAACCTTTGTACCCTTTCCTTAGATATATGACCTAATCTTTTATGTCATAAAAAAGCAAAACATTTATTGTGTGCACTACGTTTACTTCCTATAATATGGTCAACATGTAATAAAGATGCAGCAAAATCAACATCAAGATTGAAACGATATAAACAATCAATTAAGGTACTAGAACTATAATAATACTTGTGTTTATATAATGAAAAAACTCTGCTTTCAATCTTAAATTGAAATCCTACATCATCCAAATTTCCAACAAAAACTAAATTCCTATCATAATTAGGAACATAAAGACACTTTTCTAGACCTAGGTAATACTCAGTATCCAAGATCAATTTGTACGTCCCAATGCCCTCTATTTATACAAGAACTTTTCAATTCCGTTTATGGTCTGGATTGAAAGGAATCTATGTTTAACATGTGACACATGAGTAGTTCCACCAGAATCTAACCACCAGGTATTCTTAGGCACTTCAATAAGATTTGATTCAAAATATATTGAAACATAGTATGTACCTTTCTTTTCGAACTAAGCCTTTCTTTTAGGATAATCTTTCTTGAAGTGACCAGGCTTCTTGCAGAAGTCGCACCTTTTATCTTTATTGATTCGGCACTCATTAACTTTGCTGAAAGCTTTGTCCTTATCTTTGCCTTTCTTTCCTAGTTTGGTTTTGTTACTAATAGCTCCTTGATAAAACGTGAGATGAACGGAGTGTTCCTTTATTTTCTTCAATCTCTCTTCCTCCTGAACTAATATGGCCTTAATTTCTTGAAGGTTTCATTTTTCTTTAATAGTGTTATAATTCACTTGGAACTGGCCAAACTCTAGAGAAAGTGAGTTGATAATAAATTGTACCAGAAAGAACTCGCTCATATCCATACCCATAGATTTTAACTTTGCAGCTAAGTTTGACATATAAGTTACATGATCATGAATGGGCTGTGACCAGTCAAACATCTTGGTCATTAGCTCACTCACTAAAGTCCCTACTATGGACTTGTCAGCTATATCAGATTGGGAGTATTCCTTAAGCTTTAACATGAACTCCTTTGCATTGTCCATTCCCAAGCCTCATAATAAGACTTGTCAGCTTCAGAACTAGTCTTAGTTACGATTGCGGGCCTTGCGTCTGAAACTATGGCCAAGTACAAATCCATTATACCCAGTTGAAACTGGATTTGTTTGGACCAGTCAGCGTAGTTCAGATCATTGAACTTGATTTCGCCATTTCCTAAGGCGAACAAATTAGTAGATGCTGCAAATACAACATATAGCTCACACAATAATGTTTTGAGTAAACCTAAATGGATTCAAGCTAACTAATACACTTTGATTATGCATTTAAATTCGCCTTTGGGTGAAATTTAAATACATAGTTGTAACCTATTATGATGCATATAGAGTTTACCATAAGGGAAACTCAATCATATTCTAGTCAACATGCATGTTATCTTTATCTTAAGATATACAATCATAATAACCAAATATGTTGATAAAGTAACTTTAATGTCATTAATTATAAGCAATAGTCCACTTTTGAGTGACCTCCTAGTATTATAATTAATTATCTCAATTGTTCAGTTCAACCTTTATGTTATTTTAGCAGCATATCATAATGAACAATTGAGACACTCACAATTAAATGATTAATATTTTCAAGCTAGGCCACTTTGGTGACTAACAAGCTTTCCATGCAATAAATATTTAATTGGACAATTATCATATATGGCAAAATTTAATTTAATTAGTTTGGTCACTTTGGTGGCTAACAAACTATTCTAAATTACCATTATGTCATATAGCACATGCATCATACAATAGGAAAATTTAATTCCAAATATTACTTAATATAAAATAGTCAATGTACCAAAGAAATATATAATATGGCATTGATTTTTAAATTGTATTATGTGTAGAACATAAATCAATTATGAATTAAATAATCCACTATAATTGGGCCATAATCATTTATTAACTCAATCTTAATCTTTACTGGCCCAAAAGCCAAAATAAATTAGTCCATAATTTGATTTTTAGGTTTGGAAGCCCATCTGCACGCACCACCATCTGCTAGTATAAAGGCAGCGTGCATGCGTCAACGTTAGCCTAGAAGGGTCGCGCCTGGCGTGTGCACTGCATGCGCCAGCGTCAACCTTTCTATTGCCTATGGTGCAGTGTTTGGCGTGTGCGCCGTCTTCTTCCTCAGATGCCTGTGATTGCCTGTGATTTTGGGTTTGAAGATTTTTTTTAATACTGAAAACCATTCCATGTTACCTAAAACATCTCTTGCCAGCATGAGAGTCATAGAGGATGGGTTCTTTTCAAAAATGAAAAAAGTGTCAAATATAAGTAAGGTCTGATTCTAGGGTCAATCTCGGCCTAAACATGGTCAAGCATATTCCATCATCCTAACATTTTTACAACTCTCTTAAGACTATTGATTAGAGACTAATAGAGCCCTTAACTAATCCTAGTTTTTCCCTGAGGTTGTGTTTAATAAAAAATGATTTTAAGTAAACTTAATTACCGAATAACCTATGATACGATCTCTAGATTCAATTTGACAGCTGCATTATGAATTAGAAAGCAATCAATATAGGTAGCAATCTCACATGTTTGGGTTATCTAACCTAATTTATGGTGTTCCTAATGATTAACAATCATTAGATGCTACTCACAAATATCAAAAAATAACGATTACGGATTACATTCAATGTTTTAGCAATAGGTTTAAAATAAAATAATCAAAATAACATATTAAGATCATTCATTCCAAAACTCAATAAAATCAACACCAACAACCAACAATCTAAAAAGAAATTACAACCTTAAAATGATAAAAATAGCTTAACTGTGACTTGGCGTCGATATTCCTATTAAACCGGTGTTGAAAAGCCAGCCTTTCATCTCCATTTTTGTACTCCAAGCGTGAGCCATCATCTCCTTGAAAAACGACCAAAAATCTAGCACCTCCAATCTATTCCAAACCACCGCTCCTTCTCCCTTTGTTACTGTTCATGTGATGTAATAAATAAACATTTGTGGTCCACTATCACTATTCACTTATGTTTAAAACCATCTCCTGCAAGCTCTCTTCTGTCGCCCCTTTTTATTTCTACCGCCTCTAATGTAGCTTGATGCGATGAATTAAGATTGATGGGCCACGCTACTATTTTTGTTTTTAAAACCCTCTATTCTACTGTGCGTTTTAAGCCAGAAAATGGACCCTACATTTGCTTTTGGTCTCTTGGCTCGGTTGTTGCACGTCGTCATTTTTCTGCTGGCGTGAAACATCTGTGTTTCATGTTGCATTTAACGCATACTGTCAACCTTCTCTGCCAAACGTTGTCACTTTGGTCTCCTTGGCTGTAACCGTGGAACGCACATATGGCTATGCGTTTCATGCATGAACTATGGATTTTAATTTGTAAACGGTGTTCATGTACATAAAGCTGTTCGAAACACACCTTTGTTGCTGTCGTTTTGTGCTTTAAGGAAGGCTGCATTTTGCTTTATCTTTTCCCAGCCATCATGCCATTAATTCACACCATTAAACTTACGTAAATTAAATGCAAAAACATGCACGTGCTCCTATTTTCTTTTTTTTTCAGCAAGCATTTTTAATTATTCTTCTTTGTATTTTGACTTTTCTTGTCTTCTTCTTGTCTTTCAATTTTCTTCTTCTTGTTCCTTGAAAACAAGTGAAAATTAATTTTCGAAAAATTGCCCAAATGTAGTGCTTTCGACTCACTTTAATTTCTTTGCTTTCAAATTATGCCTAAAATCACAAATGAGTCAAAATGAGTATCTTAAGCATTTCTAAGACATTAATCACTAAGTGTAGCATATCAAATAAATCAAAATTTAAACACATTTCAAGTTCTCCTACACTTAGTCTTTGACCGTCCTCGAATAAATTGTCAAAATCAAAGTCTCAAACCAAAACTTTTACTCATTTTTCACATTTTTTAAGAATAAATAACCATAAGTAAAGGTGAATGGCTTTCAAAACCTAAGCAAAAACTCAACATTCAAAGCTTCTACTCATGATCACTATCTTTACAAATTGAGTAATCTAAAGGTAGACTTAGATAAAAGGTGTTTAAACAAGATATTTCCATGTGTACACTCAAATACTATTCATGATCAGAATAGTCCATAACTTTGCATATCATTTCATTTCTCCACTATTAAAAGTCACATGCATAATCATGAATCAAAGGACTTTTCTAGGGTTGTAATGTAGGTAAAGGTAAGATAAGATGTACTTTAGATAATGTAGCATAAAAAGCCATTAAGCTAGTGAAACAAAAGTAATGTTGTTTATACAAAAGAAAATGATAATTAAGCTTAAGGGGGTTAGCAAATGAAAATTTACATAGTTGGGTAAGCTATTTGGCTAATGTATCTCGTAATCAACAAAGAACGCGTAATCATTTTCATAAAAATGCAAGTGATAATATAGATGTCTCAGTCTAATATGGCTCAAAATCTCACTAGTTTTTATCTACTACTAGTCACCTCTCTTCTAAGAATAATGCATATTAACAAACCACAAGAGAAAAAGTACATGCCAAATTTTGCTATAGATTTTACTAATCAATTCACCCTCTAATTATAACTAAATAATCTTAAAAGCAATAGAAAATAAGAAAATTTTTTATTTTGTTTGTTTGATTTTGAAAACTGCTTAAGAAGTCACATAAGCTACATTTAAGATCAAAAACATAAATTAAAACTAATGTACTCCACTCCCACACTTAAAACTTATGTTGCCCTCAATGTAAAATCAAATGCAAGAAATAGAGTAGTTTACAAAAACATCAAATGCAAAAATGTAATAGACAGAAATCAACTTCTCTGAGTTGCTTCCTAAGCAGCGCCTTTGTTTAATGTCATTGGCTCGACCTTCAATTGTGTGCATTAAGTGACACCAGTCACACCCTAGCATCAACATCTCCAAATCCTCCGTTTGGAAGCGCTTATAATACAACTTCAAGTGATGATCATTCACTTTGAATGTCTTGTCAATTTTGAGGCTCCATATCTCCACTGCACCAAAATGAAAGACATGAGTGATTACAAGTGGACCACCTAACAGGAATGCAACTTACCTAGAAAGATTTTGAGTATGGAATGATATAGTGACACTTTTTGGCCCACCGATAAGCTTTTCTTCCAAATCATCTTATTATAAAAAGATTTTGTCCTTTCTTTATATATCACTACCTTTTGATATGACTCATCCTCATCTCTTCCAACTCTTGAAGTTGCAACTTCCTATGCACTGCCGCATCATCCAAGTACATGTTGCATCTTTTGATAGCCCAATATATCTTATGTTGTAATTCCACCAAAAGATGACATAGCTTCCCAAATACTAGCCTATATGGCGACATTCCAATTGGTGTTTTGTAAGTCATCCTGTAGGCCCACAATACATCTTCCAGTCTTACACTCCAATCCTTCCTACTGGGCTACACGGTTTTCTCCAGGATTAACTTGATTTCTCAATTTAATACTTCAACTTCCCTATTGGGGAAGTGGGTTCCTCTGTCGCTAACAATGACTTTCAGTATCCCAAACCTAGAACGAATATTATCCTTAACAAAATCTACAACAACCTTGGCATTGTTAGTCTCAGTGACTTTGGCTTCCACTCATTTAGAAACATAATCAACTGTAAGCAATATATAAGTAAAGCCAAAAGGTGGAGGGAAGGTCTCATAAAATCAATACCCCAAACATCAAAAATTTCATAGAAAAGAAAAAGGAGTTTGTGGCAATTGATCCTTACGGGAAAGGTTACCTAATTCTTGGCTTCTATCACAGGATTTGCATAATGTATATGCATCTTTGAACAATGTCCAGTAGAAGATGCTCTTTAGAACTTTATAAGTTATCCTTTTCATTAAAAAATGTCCTTTGCAAGCATTTGAATGGTAGAAGGCTAAAATTGATGATAATTCATTTTTCAGTACACACCTCCTGATAACTTGATATGCATAGTGCCTCCAAAGATATGGGTCATCCAATACATAAAACTTCACTTCACTCTGTAGTTTATCCCTTTAAGCCTTTGACAAACCAATAGGTAATCCGTCAATTACTAAAAAACTTGACAATGTCTGCATACGGTTTTACTTTTTTCTTTGTGAGCAAGTATCGTAAAGCTGCATGGTCAAAATAAACAATCACTTTATCATCAAGCAAATATGATCGAATTTTTTCCAAAGCAAAAACCATATATAACAGTTCTTTTTCAGTAGTGCAATAATTCTGTTGAGTTGGGTTTAAAGTCTTTGAAGCATAGTAAATAGCATGCAAAGCTTTTACCACTCTTTATCCTAGAACCACCCCCATTGCATAATCACTTGCATCATACATGATTTATAAAGGGAGGTTCTAATCCAGCAGTTGAATCATTAGTGGGGATGTCAGAAGCTCCTTAAGTTTGTTGAATGCTTCCTTGCACCTCTCGTTGAATCAAAGGAAATATCTTATTGAAGAAGTTTGCATAGTGGTGTGGTTATCTGTGAAAAGTCCTTAATGAACCTTCGATAATAGAACACACTTCTCTCACAGTAGAGGGGTATGGTAAAGAAGAAATAAGATCAACTTTAGACTTGTCTACTTTAATACCCTTAGCAAATATCACATAGACTAAAACTATACCTTGATCCACCATAAAATGACATTTTTTTCAGTTCAACACAAGGTTAGTTTCTATACATAGTTCCAAGATTCTCAAGACATTCATCAAAAGAAGATCTATACACACTAAAATCATCCATGAATACCTCGATAATCTTGTCAACATATTCGAAGAAATACTTACCATACACTTTTGGAAAGTGGTAGGGGTGTTACATAATCCGAATGGCATCCTTCAGTAGGAAAACGTACCAAATGAGCATGTAAATGTGGTATTCTCATGATCTTCCAATGCGATTAGGATCTAAAGATAACCTGAAAAGCCATATAAAAAACAATAATAGTCATAACCAGCCAATCTCTCAAGCATCTGATCAATAAAAGGAAGGGAAAAGTGGTCTTTACGAGTAATAGAATTTAACTTTTTATAATCAATACATACTCACCATCCGGTTTGCACTCGGGTGGGAACTAACTTACCTTCCTGTTTTGTCACAACGGTGATTCTAAACTTCTTTGGAATCACTTAGACAGGACCTACCCACTTATTGTCTGAAATTGGGTAGATAACCCCAGCATCGAGAAGCTTCAACATCTCCTTCTTTACAACTTCCATCATTGGAGGATTCAGCCTAAACTGAACTTGCCTTGTAGATTTTGTATCCTCCTCTAACAAAATGTGGTGCATGCATATCGAAGGGTTTATCCCTTGATATCTGTAATAGTCCACTTGATGGCTTTCTTATGCTTTTTTAGCATTCAAACCAGCCTCTCCTCTTGAATTGAAATCAACTCCATCGAGATGATAACTGGGAGAGTCTGCTTATCTCCCAAATAAGCATATTTCAGTTGTATAGGGAGTGGCTTCAATTCTAATTTTGGTGCCTGCACATTAGAAGGTAACAACTTATGGTGAGCTTCAGTCAGTTGTATAGAAGTCAAATCTTATCTTTTTAGAGAGCTTTCCAATAAGTCCAAGGTAGCTGTCATTTCTATAAGCTCTTCACCCATCTCAATATCATTGTTGGCTTCTACTTCCATATCGTCAGTTAAAACCATTTCCAAATGATCCCTGCAACTTAATTTAAATATTTCCTACACCAAAGGATCAATCACATCAACAAAACAACATAATGATCATTAGGAGGATGTTTTATGGCATTAAAAATATTGAAATGAATCACTTCCCCCATCAAATTCCAATGTGAGGGTGCCTTTACGAACATCTATCTTAGTTTGAGTCGTATTAAGAAATGATCTTCCTAACAAGATAGGCATCGAATTACATGAGGTGTCATCATTCATATGAACAACATAAAAATCTACAAGAAATACTAACTTATTCACCTACACCAAAACATCCTCAACCATACCATCAGGATAAGCATTAGTGCGGCCAGCCAGTTATATGATTACACTGGTTTCTTTCAAAAGGCCCAAATTAAAAGAAGCATAAATCGAACGAGGCATCACATTAATAGAAGTACCCAAATCCAACTTAGCTTTATTGATCATAGTATTACCAATTTTGCAAGGAATGGTAAATATACTCAAATCCAAGCATTTTGAAGGCATCTTTTTTCTTTAATATGGTTGACACATTCTCACCCATCATCACTTTCTCATCAGCCCTCAATTTCCTCTTATATGTACATAATTCTTTGAGGAATTTGACATACCTTGGTACTTGCTTGATTGCTTCGAGCAAAGGTATATTGACTTCTACCTTTTAGAAAGTCTCTAATATCTCTTCGTCCTTCTCCTCCTTGTTTGTCTTGTCAATCTGCTTGGAAAAGATAGAGGGTTAGTTTTAATAATATTGGGACTTTCAAAATTTACCTTTGTATTCGATGATATATTTTCTTCCTTTTCCAATTCCTTCTCAATCTCTTCCTTGGTAGCAATCTTTGATGGAGTTCTTTTGGGACCCTCAATCTCCTTTTCTACCCCTCAGGGTTATGGCATTAACACTCTTCGGGTTTAGCTCATGTTATGATGGCAATTTTTCTCCAGCTTGCGATTCTAGGTGATTGAGCCTTATTTCCATTTAACCCATTTGGTGTTCCATGCTTTGTTGGTTTGCTTTTATCTCTTGTCGGATATGTTGCAAACCTTGTTGCCACTGTTGCTACATATCATTTTGAAATTGCAGATTGTTAGCAGCAAGATTCTTAACAAGTTCTTCTAAAGATATATTTGAATCGGAAGACGAAGCTCTTTGTGCTTTTTGATACCTTAGTTAAATCCTTGTGCTCTTTGCGGTCGATTTTGGAAGTAATTTTGTTGTCAGTTCCCTCTATAACTCAAGTTGGAGTAATCCCTCTAACTTGGGTTATAGGTCTATGAGTATGAGTTGTATTGACCTGGGAAAGTTCCTGATGACTCATGTTTGAACATATTTCGCACACTTTCACCTGTCTCTGTCCAACTGTAATATGCCTCACAAAAGATGTTAGGTCATCTAAATGATGTTCAATGGATGAAGTGCTTACCTTATTTACTTGTCGAACATCATTGTGAGTGCGAATTGTTGGGTGTTAGTAGCCATCCACTCAAGTAATATCCTGGCTTCAATTGGAGTCTTCTCGCAAAGTGCACCACCGCTCTCCCCGTCAACCAAACTCCTCTCCATCGGTAACAATCCTTGTTGGACCCCGATTTTTGAGTGAAAATAAGAAATATTCAAAAGTGGATGAGTTGATTGAAATTAAGTTGAAAATC
>JANVCQ010000009.1:23314172-23331490 GCA_025531925.1 Erythroxylum plowmanianum | reverse complement strand
TGTGGAATTAATCGAGGAAATTCCCAAAAGTGGGAATTAATTGTATTTGATTGGCATGAGTTTGAATAAAGATGAGTATAAAGAAAAGAAAAGAAAGAAAAGAAGAAAAAAAATTTATACCGGATTTCGGATCGGTTTAGTCTAGGTTTCCAACGCAATTAAGTTTCCTTTGCTTTGTTCAAGGATGTCGGCATTTGACTTTAGTTCCATTACATCGATTGTTTGTTTTCTCTGTTCTTATTTTCGGATGTTGGAGTGTGTGTCAGTTCGATTATTTCGTTTGTTTCTGCTGTCTGTTTCAATTCGATTCATGATTACGCTTTGTTATCCGATTTCCTTTTGGTTTCGCTTGCTAGTGGCTTCCGCAATTCGCCATTCGCCTCGTTGTGTTCGTTCGTTTCCCTCGTTCTGTTCCTTCGCTTTCCTGCTTTTTCGGTTGGGATTCGGTTCCCGGATCGGGTCTCAACAATCCTTTATAAAAATATTGGATGAAAAGTTGCTCCGGTATGCTGTGGTGTGGACAACTAGCACATAACTTCTTGAATCCCTCCTAGTACTTGTAAAGAGATTCTCCTTTGTGTTGCTTAATACCACCTATCTCCTTCAGAATACTTGCTGTCCTTGAGGCCGAAAAATATTTGTTTTTATTTTGTCTTGAAATTTGGTGGATCCGAATGGTGACTTGACCCGATAAATTCGCGGTTCGACCCAAATTAGAAAAAACAAAAATTTGTATTGGAAGCAAAGGGCTTGGGCAACCAGGTTTGGTTTGGGACACACAATAAAACCTAGATGTCTGGATTTCATATGTATTGTTTTCTTTATAGTGAAATTCTCTCTACTCTTGCCCTAGGATGTAGACATCATTGGCCGAACCTCGTTAAATTTTTGTGTCGTTTTTTCTTTATTTTCGGTGCTTTGAGTGTTTGATTGTGCACGTGATTATTATTGAGATTTATCTAACAATATTTTTCCAAGAATAATCTATTCATCTCCAACCAAGTATTCACGCTTCCAGCCAGTAAGTCAAATAGTTAATCTTTTGCTGCATCTTTGAGTGAGAACGGGAAGGCCCTGAACATGATCTCTCAACATGATCTGCTCATCGGTCACCTCGTGAAGCTTCATGCTCAAACACATCACATCAAGTTTTTTAAGATGCTTATGTGTATAAAAAAATAGAAACAAATATATAATAATCCCAAAGAAACCTAGGAAACCTGGAAATTTAATAAACTGGAAAATTAAAGATGTACTCTTAGTGCACACAAGATATTAACGTCTGGTATATGCCGTAATAGGATCTTAGAATTACAATATAAAGGCGAGTTTTGATCATTGTTCATTGAATATATGCTTGGACTGTGCGATGCAACCGTGAGCATTGCTAGAAAGCATGGACGTGGTGGGGTCACTCTCTAAATGCTATATTGGAAGAAAGAATAGTAGCTAGCCACCTAAGAATTAATTATGGTTAACATTGGCGCATTTTAATCATTAGGATTCAACCTTGCAATAATTAATCTTTACTATTATTGTCATATTGTGTTGCTATTTTAGGGTTCAACGTAAGTATAATAAGTTCCATGTAATTATAATTAAAATTTTAGATAATATATTAATTTAATTAATATTAAAAATAACAATAAAACCTAACTTAAGTTTTCTTTTCCCCATCTTTCTTCCATCCGCCTACTAAAACAAATTTGAAATCTGTGATATATAACTTGAACAATCTAAGCTCTTCCTGCCTTGCGTAACGGCAGATTGGACCTACCAAACCAAGAATTGTCACTAATTAAAATAAATGGAGTCCCCGACAAACATAAGCCTCTTTATTTTGAGTTTTTCCGCTAACAGTTTAGGCTTGAACCTTAACACAAAATTACAAACATCACATATATACAGTATCAATACAGAGCTAACCATCAGTGCTAATATTATAATACTTATATGGGCAAAGAGCAATCTCTTGGCTGCCATCTCCAGTTGTGGTAGAGAGAATCCTGTTTTCTTTGTGCATGTCACCCATTCCGATAGATACTCGCATTCTTGTTCTTTGTATAGAGGATGTGTTTAGTTGTCCAAAACCCACTCTCCTGTGAAAATATCGCATGCAAATATCATTTCTTCTTCTTCTTCGTCGCTTTCATTCTTGGAAGTTCCTCGGACCACTAAAACGCCAGAGTCGAACGGTTCCCCGAGCGTCTTTTGCTATCTCTGCCATATATTTTCATTGGAAAAGTTGGAATGAAGAAAAGAACAATGATCACTCCAAGAATTAAGAATGGTATTGAATGGCATCTCCGGTTGGCACAAACAAGACTCATTTTGATAAGTCTAATTTTCTTAACTATAAATGCTGAAAATAAAGAATCATGAAGCTAGGCCGACGGAAGAAAAATGAAAAAAGAAGAAGATTAGGCTAGGTTTCATTATTTTTTGCTTTTCTAATATCAATTAAATAAAAAATATAACGTGAAAATTTAATTGCATTTAACACGTTAAAGTAATAATAATATACATAGTCATAGATGGAGGCAGATGGGACCAGTGGTAGCCCCCAAAATTTAAAAAATTATTATTTTTTATTTTTAATATATATATATATATATATATATATGTATATAAGGATAGACAAGATTTAAACAAATTAAATATTTGGACCCTCCTATTCTAAATTATTGGCTTCATCACTGTACATAGTTTATCAAGTTAACTCCATTAATGAAATGTTTACTATCAAGTTATTATTTTTTTTAAAATTTAAAACTTTAGATATTTTGTTGGTGCTCTTTTAAGTTAAGGTTATAACTTATAATTATAAAATTAAATTAAATTTAAAATCTTTTATAATTAACCCTTAAATAAGGAATAAGATAATAAATTATCCACCGTTACATTTGAATTTTTTTTTAAAAATTAAATGAAATATATCAACAAGGCAGAAACTTGTAGACGATCCTCACCAAGTATCCTACAGGCAAAAAACAAATCTAAACTATAGAAAATACAACAATAACAACAAAAGTATCAAATTAATCGTAACGATTTGAGTTATTAGCTAATGGAGTCCTGGTAGTCTCTCTAATCAAATTGACGATTACCTCGGCAAGTTTAGATTTGTGTTGTTTCGCTTTATTATATATTCTCCTATTTCTTTCCCACTAAATATAGTAGATAACCATCTAGAAAGAAGTCTTGATTAGTAATTCATCTTTGTGCCTCGGTTTATTGTACCAAATGATAGATTCCAACATTTCATCCCATACAAATGAGAACCTTGGGAGTCGAATCAAATTCAAAATTCTACTTTGTACAAATTTGTTATAACTACATTAGAAGAACAAATGATTTCTCGTCTCATTCACAAGTTTACATATGACATATAAAGGATTGTAAGACCCAAACCAACGGTCTTTAGTTCTTAATCTGTTCTTGATTCCCAACCATAATAAAATGGCAGCTTTGGGGCACAAAACCTGCTTCTACACTATATCTACCCACAGGACTGATTCCCGTGGTTTAACCAATAAATTATGAGCAGCTATGTTATTGATCTTTCCACTTGTATGCAAAGTCCATATCAACTCCTTCCTTCTTACATTTGGCATCTCCAGTAAATAATTCTCCAGTATATGAAGATGACGAAGAGAATGAAGTCTATTCCACTCCTGTTTGAGCCATGCAACCGTAGCTTCCTTAGGGATCTTGTTTCCTAACACCTATAGATCCTCACGCAACCACAGAGGGCTGAAATATGACCAATCATCATTCCACATCCAAATGTCATCGCCATTCCCGACCCTATACTTCAAGCAAGGATAAACCAGTTACCTAAGATTCATCACACCCTTAAAGATCCATAAATAACAATGGTTACATTGGAGGTACCAAAAACTTTGAGTTTGAAGGTAAAAAATATGCACCCATTTCACCCACAAGGCTTCCTTATCAACAAATAATCTCCAAATCGTCTTAAGTAGTAAAACCTGTTGCATTTGAGAAATAGAAATGACACTCAAACCCCATGCTTCTTTGGAAGGATAATTTCACTCCATTTCACTTTGGCCCCTTTACTATTTTTTGTTTTTCCAAACCAGAGGAATGATTTTAATACCCTCTCTATATCCTTAATCACTTTTTTTTTTGAAGTACCAAATTGGCTGCCCAGTGAATATGCATACTATTTAACACAGAAGTGATAAGAATGAATCTAGCAGGTAAAGACAAGAGTCTATTATGCCAAGCAAGGATTCGAGCTTTCAATTTTTCTATCAAAGGAATAAAATATAAATACTTAAGCTTACTAGAGCTAATAGGGAGTCCCAAATAGCAAAAAGGGATTCCCTGTCTTGCAAACCCCACCATATTACTTATCCATTCAAGATTCTGAACGTCAGAGGACATGTACGCACCACTCTTCTGCTCATTTATCTTCATCTCTGACTAACCAAAAAAAGTGGATGCCATTTTCATCATCATGATAATAACTTGAGGTTCATCCTTACAAAACAAGATAACATCGTCAGCATACAACAAGTGGGACAACTTCAACTCCCGACATTTATAATGATACCAGAACAAACCATTACTAGCCACAAGTTTAGACACAAGTCTTGAAAATCCCTCCATTGCCAGAGTGAATAAGTAAGGAGAGAGAGGATCCCTTTGCCTAATCCCTCTCGCATTGAAAAAAGGCCTCGATCGAATCCCATTCACTAACACACTCATTGATGTAGTTTGGATACATTGCATAATCCAATGTCGAAACCTTTCCAGTAGACTGATTGCTTCCAAACACGACTTCAAGTAATCCTAGCTAATGGTATTGTAGGCTTTGAATAAATCAAGCTTTAAAGCACATCTCTTAATATGCTTCCCAGTATCATACTCTCCCAACAACTTTTGCAAAATCAGTATATTGTCACCAATGCTTCTCGACGGTAGAAAAGCACCTTATGCCATATTGACCACCTCTGCTAACACTACTTTCAATCTATCTGCCAGTAAAGTAGCGATAATTTTATTGACTATTAAGTAACAAGATATTAGGTGATAATCTGTAATCATCGAGGGCCTCTCCATCCTAGGAACTCGACAAATAAACGTATGATTAATCTCCTTTAACAAAAATCTAGAAGAAAAGAACTCCAATATAACCTCCGTTAAGAGAGGCCCCATAATGCCCCAGGTTTGTTAGAAAAAACCAACTGGAAACCCATCAGGACCTGACGACTTTGAACTATGTAACCGAAACACCACCACTTTAACCTGAAGTGCTGTGTAGGGTGCAGTAAGCATCTCCTGAATCGAATGACCTAGACAATCCTCTAGAACATTTCCAACCCCAAACCCACTTTGTTGGATTACAGTGCCCTACATTAAGTTGACAAAGTATCTAATAATATGGTCAAAAAGATCCTGCTGATCAAAGATCAGATTGCCCACCTCATCTTTCAATACTATGATGGTATTAGTATTCCTCCAAGCCAACAAAGAAACTTAAAAGAATTTAGAATTAACATCCCCTTCTTTAAGCCAAGTCTGTTGAGCTTTCTGTCTCATAATAGAATTCTGCAATCTCATAGCTTCTTGGTAATTCTTCAATTGATTTGCTTCTAGAGTCCGTAAACTAATGTTATGTGGATCTAAATAACACTGATGCTGAATATTTGTCAAAGCTTTACTCAACTCTTTCAAATCCTTAGCCCGTGCTTTACTAAATTTCTTGATAGCTATTTTAGCAAACTTCAGTTTTTGCATAATTGGAAAGCTTTATACCTAACCACCTCACGATGCCAAACACTATGGATGACTGCTATAAAGCCTTCAACTTGTGTTAAACCATTGAAAAGTCGAAAGGGAGCCTTATATTAGTGCCATCACTTAGCTGATGGATCAAAATAGAAGCATGATCCATCAAGTTAAACACTAAGTAATTCTCTAGTGTATAAAATGACGAAGAGAATGAAGTCTATCCCACTCTTGTTTGAGCCATGCAACCGGAGCTTCCTTAGAGATCCTGTTCCGTAACACCTGTAGATCCTCACGTAACCACAGAGGGCTGAAATCTTACCAATTATCATACCACATCCAAATGTCATTGCCATCTCCTACCTTATACTTCAAGCAAGGATAAACTAGTTCCTTAAGATTCAACATACCCTTAAAATTCCATGAATAATGGTTACATTGGAGCTGCCAAAAATTTTGAGTTTGAAGGTGAAAAATCTACACCCATTTCACCCATAAGGCTTCCTTATTCAAAAATAATCTCCAAATCCTCTTAAATAGTAAAACCCGTTGCATTTGAGAAATAGAAATGACACTCAAACCCCTATGCTTCTTTGGTAGGATAATTTCACTCCATTTCACTCTGGACCCTTTACTATTTTCTCTTTTTCCATACTAGAGGAATGATTTTAATGCCCTCTCCATATCTTTAATCACTTTCTTTGGAAGTACGAAATGGGTTGCCTACTGAATATGCATATTATTTAACACGGAAGTGATAAGAGTGACTCCAGCAGCTAGAGACAAGAATCTATTCTACCAATAAAACCTAAGTAATTATGCTTATTAGAGGCAATAGGGACTCCCAAATAGTGGAAAGGGATTCCTTGTCTTACAAACCCCACCATATTACTTATCCATTCAGAATTCTGAACATCAAAGGACACATACACACCACTGTTCTACTCATTTATCTTTGTCCCCGACCAACTAGAAAAAGTGGACACCATGTTCATCATCATTGAAAAAATGTAGAGGGTAGTAGTTTTACAAACAAAAATAAATGCAATAAAAAAGGAAATAATAAAATCGTTCCTATGTCTGCGGGGCCTTACCCAGCTTAATACTTTCACAAAAATACAATAGATTTACTCAAGGCTTTATTAAGCCGACACTACTCAACCCTTCACACTATCTCTCAACCTCACTTCCCGTGAAAGATTTTCACACCCACTAACACGACCGACTCGTGTTAACCTCAACAGAGGATTTTTTTCTAAACAACTTAATAACAAATAATTAATAAAAATAACTCAAGTGATGAATCAACTAAGAAAGGGATGACAACACACTTGAGTTAAAAGATCAAATTCTTTATAGTTTTAGCTTCTCAAAATATATCTAAATAATTTGTTCACCAGCTAGATTGATCCATGGCAACTCTAGAATCAAACTATGGTTGCTCAGTTAACAACCGACATGCAGTCCTCAATTACCCCTTAGCAGAAAGCCAACGCATAAAAAAAGAGACATTCCTAACCATGTGCTACTCTAACTTTCCAATATCAAAACAAGAATCCCAAAGTTCTTCACTCATGCGAATCATCCATCTTGAATAATTCCAATTAAATCATATGGCCCATGACACACACCATTAACTCACAAATCAAAAGACACCCATGTATATTTAATGCACAAGCTAGATAGAACAAGTGTTCATTCAACCAAAAATTAATTCACTATATATATCCAACCCAAAACCCACTTATGAATTACACCAAGTCACCCAAAAAATTCCAGCCATCAAGCACACTTAAGGCAATAGACACTTTAGCCCCCTTGGTCACGAGATGCTCAAAGAGTCTTTATAAGATAGAGTTCTTCTAATAACCAGTCAGTTATAAAATCCAAGTAGACTATCTCAAGGAATGCTTTCACGGAGGAAAGATGTTGAAGCATAAAAGTGAAATACCTAAGCTGATCCATGCAATCTTGAAATCAAAACAGAGCTGCACACATAGACGTGATCTATACACCCTCCTACTCAAGATAGAGTTCTATCACACATAAACCATTATCCAAAAAATCTAGCAGTGCACCACCCTACATCACCCACATAATCCATCATACTTCTTGTCAAGATACACATATATTCAAGATAGGATTCTATAACATCTAGAACATTATCCAAAATAGCTTTTTGAATCCAATTCAAACAAGGATTATTGGTTAGCTATCATCATCCAACTAATATCTTATAGGTCCAATTAAAATTAATTACTTAAATATATAACATATATCCTAAAAATCCCCCCTTTTTGGCATTGTTTGTCATAAATATGAAACTCCCCTTAAATAACATAATTGGACATCTATGTATCAAATTCATAATTCATATGACAAATACTACCCCTTAATCAAACATCAAGTTTATCCAATCATCTAAAATTTTCCCCTTTGGGACAAAAAGATGTCAAAAAGCATGATGAATAGTTATGCATATACCTTGAAATCTGCCCCTGAATGGAACATTCACTATAAATAATCTGATGTCTCCCGCTTGGGACAAAACATCGTCAAAACTAAGAATGCCTTCAACACAATCAATCTCAGCAAATAAAGAAATATAAAAATCAGTAGTAGGTTCAGCGGAAGACTTATAAGCACGCCAAGATGACAATTTTTCACCAGTCAATACACATGCCAACATATCATTACTTACTTCAATTCCATCTTCCTAAGACTCATTAAATTCATAAATGCAAGTAATTAAACATGATTGTAGCCAGTGTAGTGAGAGAGAGATATGCCCGGGAGAGAGATTGATGCAGCAAGGAAGGAGATTAATCTTGATATGATTCAGTAGCCTTTAAACAAACTAGATACTTAAGGTTTTCGATACTTTTCTAGACCTCAAGGATCACAATTGTCCAAGCTTTGAGATTAATTGATAAGTAGAGTTAGGGTTCATGGAACAACAATTACTTGAAGAAATTCCTCACAAAGCTCTAAAATTATCAAAGTGTAACCCTAAAACTAATGTCAAGGCAATTATTTATAGTTGCCAAATTAACTTGAAAGTGGGCCAACATCCTGGGTCTAAATAGGTAAAATAATACTGTCTAAATCGTCTAAAAAATAGTAGGAAAAAAACCCAAAGGAAAAGAGGCCAGGTGCACACCTGGCTTCTGGCCTACTGGGCACCGACGTGTACACCTAGCTTACGCACCTGTCAAGGGCTGTTTAGGCCCTTAACTTGGCTCAAATTGACAAACTGAAGCTACGAGTGAGAATCTTGATTTTTCTAGGGTCCATCATCAACTACACGAGCCACAAATGAATTTAATGTGGCTTTGAATCTTTTAAGCCTAATCCGACTTACGCGGCTAGGAGGTAGCATAAAGTCTCAATTAGTGTAGTGTTGATCTCAGTGTCTGTTGATATATTCGTCATGTGAAACCTTTCTCATATTATCCCCTCCTTCCTTGGAAATATTTGTCCTCAAATCTACATCCATATCAAATGGAGACAAGTCAGCAACATTAAAAGTAGCAGACACGTTGTACTCACTAGGCAAATCAATTTTATAGGCGTTATTGTTGATCCTTTCCAAGATTTGAAAAGGACCATCTCTTCGCAGATTAAGCTTGGACTGCCAATGGTTAGGAAACCTCTTCTTGCGAAGATGAAACCAAACCCAATCGCCAAGTTCGAAGATCACCGCCTTGCATCCTTTGTTGGCTTGGCGTGTATAAACCTCATTCTTGCACTCCATATATTGCTTAGCCTTCTCCTGCAGCTCCTGAACTAACTCAGCTTTCCTCTCTCCATCTAGGCTAGTTAACTCAAACAAAGGTAAAGGCACCATATCCAATACAGTTAAAGGGTTAAAGCCATAAACAATTTCAAAAGGAGAATAACTAGTAGTAGAATGCACATTACGATTATAAGTGAACTTAATAATGGCAAGCAATTAGATCACGTTTTCAAATTTTTTTCCTATCATAGCACGCAACAAACTCCCTAATGTTCTATTCATAACTTCCATTTGCCCATCAGTTTGTGGGTGACATGTAGTAGAAAACAACAATTTGGTTCCCAATTTTCCCCACAAAATAGGCCAAAAATGGCCTAAAAACTTGGTGTCCCTATCTGAAACTATTGACCTAGGAATACCATGCAATCTCACAACATCATCAGTTTTTTTGCAAGCAATAAAGTGTGTCATCTTACTAAATCTGTCCATAACAACAAAAAAGTTATCTACACCCCTTTTTGTCTTTGGCAACCCTACAACAAAGTCCATGGAAATGTCCGTCCAAGGGTGACTAGGTATAGGTAAGGGCGTGTATAGGCCGTGAGGTTTAGTGGTTGATTTAGCTTACTTACAAGCAATGTAATGGGCACAAATGCATTCTACATCCTTTTGTATACTCGGCTAATAAAAATGTTCATGCAATATGTCCAAGGTCTTAGCGACACCAAAGTGTCCCATAAGTCCTCCACCATAGGCTTTAAGCACAAATAATGCACGCAATGAACAATTAATCATGCATAAACAATTATGGTGATATAAATAACCATTATGCCTAAAGTATTTCTCAAAAGCATCATGTTCACAAGCAGCATAGACACTAGCAAAGTTCACATCATTGGCATATAATTCCTTAAGATGCTCAAACCCTAATTTTGAAGTAAGAGTTGAGATTAAGGAATACCTGCGCAATAAAGCATCGACGACCACATTCTCTTTACGTTGTTTGTAGTGCAGCATGTATGGAAAGGATTCCATGAACCTCACCCAAGTTGCATTCAATTTACTTTGTTCTTTTAGGTACTTAAAAGTCTCATGATCGGTTTTGATGACAAATTCCTTTGGTTGCAAATAGTGCTGCCACATTTCCAAAGCTTGCACCATTGCATAAAATTCTTTGTCATACGTTGGATAATTGAGTTGCGCTTCATTTAATTTCTTACTGAAGTATGCGATAGGCATGTTTTCTTGCATTAAGACAACACCTATATTGATCCCAGAGGCATCACATTCTACTTCAAAAGCTTTATCAAAATTAGGCAAACACAACACAAGTGCGGTACATAACTTATGTTTCAACAAGTTAAATGCAAGCTCTTGATCTTTTCCTCAACTAAATCCCTGCTCCTTTTTGATAATTTTGGTCAAAGGAGAAGCAATGGTGGAGAAGTCCTTCACAAATCATCGGTAAAAACTAGCTAAGCCATGAAAGTTCCTCATATCTAAAACACTCTTTGGTGTTGCCCAATCTCAAAAGGCCTTCACCTCCCCCTCATCTACCTCAATCCCCTTCGAGCTCACATCAAACCCCAAGAACATCAATTTATCAATGAAAAAAGTACACTTCTTAAGGTTTACAAACAACTTCTCACATCTCAAAGTATGAAGCACAAAATGCACATCCTCCGCATGATCATTTAAAGTGATGCTATATATAAGTATATCATCAAAATACACAACAACACATTTACCCAAGTAATCATGCAAGACATGGTTCATTAATCTCATGAAGGTACTCGGTGCATTAGATAAACCAAATGGCATAACTAACCACTCATATAAATCGTATTTAGTCTTAAACGCAGTTTTCTATTCATGCTTAGGTTTCATGCGAAGTTGATGATAACCACTTTTCAGATCAATTTTTGTAAAAACACATGTACTATGCAACTCATCCAACATATCATCAAGTCAAAGAATAGGATGTCGATACTTTACCATGATCTAATTAACAACTCGACAGTCTAGACACATGCGCCAAGATCCATCCTTCTTCGGCACTAGTAGAACCGGAACAACACAAGGACTAAGACTTTCATACACGTGCCCTTTTGTAAGCAATTCATCTACTTATCGTTGAAGCTCGTTCGTTTCCTCTGGATTACTCCCATAGGTTGGCCTATTCGAAATTTGTGCTTCTAGGACAAAGTCAATTTGATGCTCTATACCTCGCAAAGGAGGCATCCCTTTCGACATCTCCTCTAGGAAAACATCCTCATATTCCTACAAAAGAGACTTAAAAAAAACTAGGCAAAGATTCATCAATAGGGTTAGTATCCGAAAGAAAACAATTCGCATGTCTAATCACAACCAACACTCTCTTTGCTCCATATGCTCCTTAAGTCCTTTTCACAAACTTACAAGCTCACCTTTTTTTCTCTCAGTTCTCTCTTATTTTCCCTCCTTACACTTTTCTCTCATGCACATCTCTCATTCTTTTACTCACTCGTGTTTTCTCTCTCCGATGAGAAATTATCTCCATTCTTTTCAACTTTTTATCCCTCTTTATCTTTTTCTCCTCACTACTCAAACCCAATCTTCCTTTCAAGGCTTAAATTTGGTCTAAGTAAAATTTCTTGTGGAGTCATTGGATCAAGAATGAAATTCCACCCCTTGAACTTGAACGAGTACTTGTTGGTGTATCCATCATGGTTAGCTTGACGATCAAATTGCCACGATCTTCTAAGTAGAATGTGACCAGCTTGCATAGGTACTACATCATAAAGAACCTCGTCCTCATACTGTCCAATGGAGAAAGATAGTAACACTTGCTTGGTCATGCTAACTTCCCCACTGTCATTGAACTACTGCAAATGATACGGCTCCGGACGCTTTAGAGCTGTTAGCCTAAATTTTTTAACCATATCCAAACTAGTAATATTGGTGTAATTCCCTCCATCAATGATCAAGCTACAAACTTTGCCACTAACCAAACATCGCGTATGGAATAAGTTCTCTTGTTGTTCTAACATTTCAGTCCAATGTCGAACATTACTAAACACCCTCTAACCACGAGAGTTTCGCCTTTAACAGCCCATTCCACACACGTTTGATCTTCCTCTCCCTCCAAAACGTCATCCTTAAAACATTCCTCTTCATCTTTGAATTCAATTAACCCATCATATCTCAAAACCATCTCCCTCTTATTCAAAAATTGGGAGGCAATATGCCCAATTCCAAAACATCGAAAGCATTTAATTGAAGAATGTTTGCTAGAAGAAACTTGAGTGTTAAGGGTATTGAGTTCCAATTCGAAGTAGAACTCGTCCTACTCTTCACTGTCAGGCGAGAATTAAGTTGCCTCTCAACCTTCATTGCCATGTTCACCATCCCCTCGAGGTCTGTGTAGTCGTGCAAATCAGTTACGTTAGTTATTTCTCTGTTTAAACCACTCAAAAATTGAGCCATTGTGGCCTCGTCCTCTTTATAATTAACCCTTATCATTATGATCTCTATCTCCTTATGATACTCCTCCACAATCCGATTTCCTTGTGTTAGGCGTTGAAGCCTTTGATGCATCTCTCGGTAGTAATAAGATGGAACATACTGCTTCTTCATGATTGTTTCCATTTCAGTCCAAGTACTTACGGTTCCTCCCTATTTCTTCTCTTAGAAATCACCAATTGATCCCACCAAATTAGTGCATAATCGAAAAATTCAACGACTGCGATTTTTACCTTGTTTTCTTTTGAAAAGTTGTGACATTCAAAAATCATATCCACCTTTCGTTCCCATTCAAGGTAGAGTTCTGGATCATTCTTTCCTTTGAATGGTGGAATTTGCATCTTAATAAACCTAATGTTATTGTCTCATCTATCCCCAAAACCAGCTCGTTGATCTCATCCCTATGGTCTCATATAATCCCCTTCGTTATTAGATCCATAATCTTCTAACACAATCGGAGCATGATGGTTTTTAGGACCGATACGTCCCATTCGTGGCTCCTCGCATGCGCCATGCCTCAAGTCAACAATCTCTCAGGCTTTCCTCTCCATTTCGCCTCTAATTCTAACAAGAGTAGTGTTTAGGCTCTCAGTCAGCTACTATATTGCCTCCAAAGTGGCTGCTTGCGCCCCGCCTAATTGTTGGCCTCTCACACTATCGTTAGACATACCTCCAATGAAAATTGTTCCTACAAAGAAAAAGTCAGTAGTAAAATAACCTCACAAAACACTCCCTCACGTGTTTCACTCGAATTGAGAATACTCCCCTCGTGTTTCTTGACCACTCTAATGATCTCACCTTCTTACCTTTTTCCTCTCGAATTCTTAGTTGTTTAAGTTGTGCTTCGAAAAATTTGACTCTTTCCAATCAAGAAATCCAACAATGGCGCCAAGTTTTGAAACTCTTTTCAAAGTAAGGTCACGCAAGATAGGTCAAAAATTTCACCCAATTCAATTGTCAATCCTTCATGTAAGACTTCCAAAATAGTGTAATTCTTGAACTCGACAGTAACACTTTTAGTTTTGCATTTTTTCTTTTTTTCCATTTTTAAGGCCTTTTAAAAACTTTTTTCCATATTTTTTCATTTTTTTGTTTTTAGACCTTTTTTATAAACTTTTTTCCTTTCTTTGGATTTTTTCAATATAACCCTAAAGTTTCAAAAAAATAAACAAGAAGAATAATTGAAAGCCCTAAGTTGAAAGTTAATTCACACCTGAATTGATGAACCGACGATAATTGATTAGTGATGGGCGGCGGTTTCTTGAATTCCGATGGAGTTGAATAAAAATTATCATCCATACCAATGCTCTGATACCAAAGATGATGCACGCACTGAAGGAGATTAATCTTGATATGATTCGATAGTCTTTAAACAAACAAGATACGTAAGGTTTTCGATACTTTTCTAGACCTCAAGGATCGCAATTGTACAAACAACTTAGACTAAGTAGTAAACCAAGAAAATTGAACCAAAACAATACGCCACAATTGAGATTAAATGATAAGTAGAGTTAGGGTTCGTGAAGCAATAAGAACTTGAAGAAATTCCTCACAAAACTCTCAAATTATCAAAGTGTCACCCTAAAACTAATGTCAAGGCAACTATTTATAATTGCCAAAATAACTTGAAAGTGGGGTAACATCTTGGGCCTAAATAGGTAAAATAATACTATCTGAATCGTCTAAAAAAATTAGTAGGAAAACAACCCAAAGCAAAAGAGGCCAGGTGGTGTGCCTGGCCTGCTGGGTGCTGGTGTACGCACCAAGCATATGCACCTGTCAAGGGCTGTTTGGCCTCAAAACTTGGCTTAAACTAACAAATTGAAATTGCAAGCGAGAATCTTCATTCTTTCGGAGTCCATCATCAACTACGTGAGTCACGAATGAATTTAACGCGGCCTTGAATCTTTTTAAGCCCAGTCCGACTTGTCAGGCTAAGAGGCAGCATCAAGTCTTGATTAGCGTCATGTTGATTTCGGTGTCTGTTAATATATTCGTCATGTGCAGCCTTGCTCACATCAGAGACTCATACTAATAAGAGAGCTGAAGAGTCTTCGGTGGAACCAAATAGAAGTCACAATGTAAACTATTAAAAAGATGGGACAGTAATAGCACCATAAAAACTAAAGAACTAAACAAGACAAATCTTTTATTTTTACATTTTGTTCTTTTAAACAACACAAAAAATACTTCAAAAATGTAAAATATATAGTCCCTATACCCCTCGAAGAAATTCAAACCTGACCTTATTCCTCATCATATTACCTTTTTCATCAGTTTCTTCTTCTAAAGTAACTAACTTGTCCTTTGTCTGACAATTTTTTTCAAAAGTAGTAACTAACTGTGAATCTGTACAATTTTTTATTTTTCCTTCATTATGTTTTTGTGCTTGTAATTAACCCTTTCGAATTGAAGTGTACTTTAGTACCACAGGCTTCTACTGGAAATTTAATAGAGAGTGTTTAGATTTTCGATTTTAACCCATTTGAAATATCATTTGTAACAACTTGTAATATTTCGGTCTTATATGCCCAGTTACTCCACAAAAGTGACATGTAGGTATGAACCTCTGATTTTTCTTTGAAATTTATCCTTGGATAGATTTGGTTGCAACAATTTTCTCATCATTCAACTTGGAACATTCAGCTCTATAGCCAATACCTTGAAGATCTCCTTTACCCTTATTAATTTCCAATAACTTTTCTATCTTTTCAGTACCTCCATTTAACATTCTTATTCCTTTTTCCATACTAACCAACTTCAATTTTGTTTCACCAAGCTCATCTAATGTAGACAACGACTTCTTCACTAGATCTTGAATGATGTTCTTCATGGAAGTATTTTCCTCCTTCAACTTCTCATTTTTCTTACATGTTTGGACCCATTTACCATACATTAACTCATAGGCTTCATAAATACCTTCTTTTTTGATCATTTGAAGTACTGTCTTCACTGTCATAACCTGAGATTAAGCTTTGAGCTTAATCGTCTATGTTTTTTTCCAAAATTCCCAGATTTGCTCACTTTTTATCTTAAGTTACTTCCTTCTCGATTACTGTTAAACAAGTAACTAGACTTTTGCTGTACAAAGTAACTAATGTAATACTATTTACAACTTCTTCTTTACTTTCGAATTTGTTATCACTCCAAGTGCTCATATAAGATTTCCCTTTTCTCTTCTTTAAGATGTTAGCACACTCTGCTTGAACATGTTTGAAGCCTTGACACTCATGGCATTGAATTCTCTTTACCTTTCTTTCTCCTTTTTGAGTTTTAGTTTGTTGTTTGAAGTTGTTGTTCGATGAACTCCCACTGTTTTGCCTAAAACTGGGTCTGTCTTTTTTTCACTCTCTTTAGCCACTTACTGAACTCTTGTGTTAATAGCTCCATATCCTCACTCTCGTCAGATTCATCTTCTACTTCATTCATACCTTTTCCAGTTTCAGCCTGTAGTGCCAATCCTTTGCTTCTTTCTTGTTTACCTTTAAAATTTCATTTCAAAATTTGTAAAAATTGCAATTATCTTCTCCAACAATAAGTCATTGATGTCATGAGCCTCATCGAATGCTAAAATTTTTGGAACAAATCTTAGAGGTAGTGATCTCAACGTCTTCTTGAATAGTTTTAGATTGGAATATTTCTTCCTGAGTTGATGTGCCTAATTTGCTATATCGCGCAATCTTTCATAAAAATCCCCAATAGTCTCATTTTTATTCATCTTTAGCTCTTCAAACCTTATAGTTGACATTTGAAGTTTTGACGCTATCACAGATTTGGTCATGAATAGTCTACAAAGTATCCCACACTTCTTTAGTCGATTAATAGACTAGTATCATTAAAAAGTGTTCTTCATTAATAGCATTGAAAAATGCATGCAATGTTTGTAAGTTTCCAAGTGCTCTTTCTTTTTCGACTCTTGTCTATTCAGATGGATCTTTTATAACTATCTCTCCCTTATTGTTAGTGTTGGGCACCGATTGTCGGAACCCAACTCTTGCGAAATCATGAGGCCTGGGCATATTATCCTATAGGGTTATTTCCATGAACCCTTATTAGGCATCATCCCACAAGGGTGCCGTGCCCACGACAATCAAACATCAAACAAACTTAATTCTTCAACTCAACCATATTACAAGGAAGTCAAAATTAGCATACATACGTAACTAAACTACTTCAATCTATCATTTCATTTCTAAAGCAACGGAGTCTGAAAATCTTTATTTACATATCAAAAGCCACACCATCGGTGATTGAACCAAATTTATTATATAAATTGGCCTCATTTTCTCATCTGTTTATGCACTTGTTGACTCCTAATTGATGC
>JANVCQ010000009.1:23292057-23302831 GCA_025531925.1 Erythroxylum plowmanianum | reverse complement strand
TATTATTTATTAATTTTCTCATTATTCAAACTATATATACAAATTAATATATTATGAAAAAATAATATAACGTAACAAATAAATAGAGTATTTATAATATAACATTGTTATAACAACAAAACAACAAAATAAAAAAATATTTAATCAGTTCTTACCGATGAAAATTTATCCGTCGGAAACAACGATATTTACCGATGGAAACAAAGCCGTCAGAAAAAGTGGTTGAAGATACCTTCGTCTTACCGACCGACCAAATGACCGTAGCAAAATTTTTCCGACGGAATCTTACTTGCCTATTCCGTCGTTATATAAATACCGACAACATCTTTTCGTTGTAAATGCCGTTGTAATATTGCGACGGAATATTTCAGTCGATATTTTTATCTGCGGGAAGTTTACCGACCGATTTTTTCGGGTACCAAATTCCGTCGGTGATTACTTTCACCGACGGAAATGTGTTATTTACCGACGATTATTTCCGTCGATAAAACGATGATTTCTTGTAATGGAGTTCGAAAATGGAATTTTTGATGATAAGGACGTAAAAGGGGATAGTAGCCCAACCAATGAGATGCATAGAATTATAATTAGGAACAATTTTGCACAAAGATAATAAGAAGACTGATTTGCCATGATTAGCTCAAGAACATCTGGATAATACTAAACTACTGGTTTGAATCTATCTAACTAACTATGTACAAGATAAAGAAGAGTTTAACATAAATGTAAATATATCATGTACAGGATGAGGATAAGAAGTTTGAACGAGATAAACTATATCACTAACAAATATGACAATAATAGTAAAGATTAATTATTGCAAGGTTGAATCCTAATAATGAAAATGCGCCAATCTTAACCATGATTAATTCGTAAGTGGCTAGCTACTATTCTTTCTTCCAATATCGCATTTACAGAGTGACCCACCACGTCCACGCTTTCTAGCAATGCTCACAGTTGCATCACACAGTCCAAGCATATATTCCATGAACAATGATCAAAGCTCGCCTATATATTGTAACTCTAAGAGCCTATTTCCGCATATACCAGACGTTAATATCTTGTGTGCAGTAAGTGTAGATCTTTCATTTTCCAGTTTATTAAATTTCCAGGTTTGCTAAGTTTCTTTGTTTCTATTTTCCCAAAACTTAGGTTGATCTTTAATGATGATTAAATTAAATAACTTGTTTGCTGCACTTTTTGCAGAGAATTATTTGATCATGAAGATCTTCCCAGTTGTTTTCGTAACCTTCTTTTTGTTCTTGGTGACACTAGAAGTTGATGCAAGAAACCTTGCCAGTGAAAGTGGCCTATTGACGAAGCGTCGTCTCTTGGGAGAACCTGCAGGTTTTGGTAAAAAAATTAACTCTGAAACCAGTAACCCTGATACTAAAACTGGAAACGAAGCTGAGAATGACGATGCTGATGATGATAATCCGAGCTATAACAACTTTGGACAGCCTTCTGGATCGTCTACTGAGACACACCACTATTTTACTGACGATCGCAAGCCCAGAAGAGGCTGATAATCATCATCAACTTCTTAGTGACCAATAGGATCTCGGATGATGAAGTTTATATGAATATATGTGGGGTGCCTTTGTAATAATAAAGAGGAACAACATGTTTCGTGATTGCTTCCAAAGTGAAGTTTGTAATGCATGCAAATGTATTTGCTTGCATTAATCATCAAAAGTATATAACACCATATAACTTCTGGGGAATAAAAAGGCATCCACTACTGGCTTGGTGTGTGTTGTATAATAAATTTTCTGATTCAAACCAATGATATACAAGTACTTGATGAGGATAAAAGCAATATATGTGTCATGTATGCTAGGTTTCTTTCGGTGATTTGCATTTATCGAATATAAATAAAAAAACGGAAGCGGTAAAGATGCTCACGAGTTGCATTTCTATAATACAGGCAGGATGTTCTTAACATTTTATAAGTTCGCGACAAAGTAAAACGATTCAGTTCCCTTATTAACATTTTACAATTAAAAAATTAAAATGTTATTTATTTTATTATCATAATTTCTATAATTATAAATATTTAACAAAAGGATTGTTGCTCATTTACTCTTAAATTTTCGAACTTGAATATGCTTTTGATACATGTTTATACTTATTCAAATTGCTAACATTCTCATAAATATAAATCTTATCACTTAAGGGGCTATTTGATTCCACTTTTATTTTTCTATTGTTGTTTTTAGTTTTCGTTTCCTGTTTTTTGTTTCTGTTTTTTTTCTAAAAAAATGAAAACTTGTTTGGTTAAGATTTGTAATATAAAAACTGAAAACAAAAACCTGTTTAGTTGAGATTTCTAATAAAAAACTGAAAACAAAAATATGTTTGATTTTATTATCATGTTTATATTTTTTTAATATATATCAAATTTAATGCTTAAATTTGCTAATCTTCACATTATTTAATGTGGAAAAGGCTTTGAAGCCATAGTTTAAGCTGTTCTTATAACTTAAAACTATTACGAAGACAATAAATCAGGTGAAGATTAAGTTTTACCTTTAATAAAGCCTCTGTCATGACGTGAAGAAAATGTTTGGATAAAGTGCTACATTAAATAGCATAAAATGATGTGAAGGCAAAGGTTACCTTATATTATTAAACTCATCATCATTATTATTACTATTATTATTATTATTATTATTATTATTATTAAGTTATTCTTATTATTAGTAATTTTATTATTATTATTATTATTATTATTATTATTATTACTACTACTACTACTACTACTACTCCTACTACTATTATTATTATTAATTTTTAAGAAGATAATCTTATTATTATTATTCTTAATAATAATAATAATTATTAATTATTGTTATAAATTTTCTACTTACTATTTGTAATATTATTTTTATTATTAGTTTTATTATACCAAATTAATTATCTTATTTATTATTATTATTATTATTATTATTATTATTATTATTAATCGAGATAGAAAACAAGGATATGTTGGTTTTATGTCGAAGAAAACATGTCAAAATTAAGAGAAATGATGTTTTTTAGTTTCTGTAAAACCTTTGTAGTTTTTTTATTTTCATAAACAAAAAATCGCAACAGAGTAAGCCAAACACGTTTTGCTTACCTGTTTTTCTTTTTACAAAAATGACAACAAAAAATAGACAAAAAATAGAAACAAACAACCCCTAAGTTTTCATTAGATTGTTAAAAACTATCCTCATATAATTTCTCATTATTCTCCCTTAAACAAACTCTTTTAACAAATTTATCAATAACTTATTTTTAGGATATTAACTTTTCTACTCATTTTCATTTTCTTTTTCTTTTTCCTTTTCTTCTTCTAGACAAATGTTTTTTAGGAAACATATATAGAATAATTATAACACAACTGAACTAGAAAAAGAACAAAAGATCCATTGTGTGGGGAGAAAGAAGGAGAAGAAGAACTGGAAAATCACGCTACTATCCTCACCATCAAAGCTTCACCTGTCACCTACCCGAATCGAGAAGCTTTTGTAGTCTTTGAGAAAGAAACAATTAGTTATACCCTAATTGTAAAATGACAATACTCTTTCATCTTTGCTCTTAACGTTGACATTTTTGTAATAGCCTAGATGCTTCAGTGTATTAATAGGTCTTATTGCACGTGGCAGACCTCTTTTGTATGTTAACTCCTTGATTCTTTAATGAATTTTTAAGTTCTAAAAGAATGTGTATAGAACTAGAAAAAGTAGGTAGGCATAACAAAGAAACGATAACTTGACCATTTATATAAAAAATGAAAGATATTATATATCTACCATAAAGAAAAACAACGACCTAAATTTAATATGCTATATTAAAAATAAAAAATAAGAAGTTAAGTTATTATATTCAAAATTCATTTTTTATTTTTAACGTAATTCTAAAGTATCAAAAACTAACAATGATCCACTTTTCATTAAATAGAATAGAGATTAACAACAATATCTACATTATATACATAGCATATCACTCCTATTGAGCATATACCCGACATACCGAAGCGTAGTCAGGAACATACTTTACGAAATGTGGCACGTTAAGATAGTTAAATCAATTCATTTTTTACTTTTTTAATCCATCGCACATAACATAAAGCATTCCAATCCTCATGTTGTTCCATGTCTATTCACAAACATATATAGTCTCAAATGCTATTATATTTCCAAAATTCACATGTGCAATAGACAACAATTGAGAGATACAATCCTTAATATGACATAACTAAGTCATTTTTTAAGTACAACTAATCTTGACAATGACCCATATCTAAATGCATAAGTTACTTCAACTAAACTAGCTAGGTCTCCTTTGAACCTGAAAATCAACGTTACAATTTTGATGAGTTTGTGAACTCAGTGAATAAACCATCATCGATGTGCTCATTTAAACAGACATAAACATCACAAGTATATAACATAGTTTAATCAGTATCTCACATCATTCAGAATCAAATCCCATATATCATCTCGTTCAGAATTTAGTATCTGATCGCAGTATTCCCCATAAACAAGCTCATTATGAATACAAACATTTCATATAATCATTTTAGGATAATCTAATCATTCATTTCATCTCATTCATATCATCAACATGTACACAAACTTAGCATATCATTATATCCACTCAATTCAGTCATTCTTTACAAATATTCATATGGTATATGTAAAGTTACGGATGCAAATGCACATGAGACTCCGCTTTCATTTTTATTTTTGTTGTGATCGAGTAGCTATTTAACTGTCCCATATCTATTATGGATATTGGGCTTATTTTATAACTGTCCCATATCCTTTATAGATACCTGACTCATTTTATAACTGTCCCGTACCTGTCGTGGGTACCAGGCTTATTATCAACTGAGCCTGTGGCTCTTGTGCACATTTTCTGAGCTTTAAGCTCTTTTTCACGTTGGTCATTCCAGTCATAACTCCTTTATCTAATCACGCATATTCATATGATGGAATGCATCATTTCACATAATATGCTATCAATAACTTTCATTAGGTGTGCACAGTTATTTATCACAATCATCATATCGGAGTTTGGCATTCAACATTCAGTTGACTACACATTTTTCCACATTCACATACAATCATTAAGCACTTCCTATACGGCCCTGAATAATGATCTCCTCAGACAATTGATGGTCCAGGATTATCACAATTATACTAGTGACAATTCAATATATAAAAATTAATCAAGAACAATTTAAGCATGATGAGAAACATCGAGGTTAACTCACTACATGTATAACTCATACAAAAACACACATATAATTGAGTTCACACATCTAGGTTGACTTGTAGTATGCTCCAGTAAGCTATTGCCTTGATGATCCAACATTGTTTGGATGCTATCAATGTATTTGTGCTTCTATTGTCATGCAATACACACATAATTCACATATTTCTAAGTTGATCAATCACACAGTTATTCATCCAAGCATATGCATATGTGTCATGTTCAATGCACGCTCAATTGACTGTTCTAGGTATGTATCCTTATTCACATGTTGATAATTCATTCATTATAACTTGTCCATAACTTGTTTGAAATTAGGTTTATACATTAAGTAAGTTTGATCACTCTCAATTCATCAATCATACGATCACCAATCCTTTTCTAATGCTTTATATTCATACAATTTCCCAATTCTCATTTATTTATATATAATTCACATTGTTCATATCCTTTAAATCACATTTGTATTCATAAGAATATCCTTATACCATTAACAACTCGTACTCACAAATTTATATAAAATGATATCAAACAATCCATTCCTTAAATTATAACGTCAATTAATAACCTAAACTCATCAAACACTTAACCAATTGATTCATCATCAAACTAAGTTCATTCTAAGCCTCAATCAAATCCAAATACACCTATGTATAGTGCCTTATCCTTATATGATTCAACCAGAACACAAAACACAATTCTTTCTCACTGCCAAGCATTTCCACAATTGTGGGAAGGAACCAATACAATTCCCACAATCGTGGGATGGGTGAACCGAAAGTTCACCTTCACTTTCCTTCCACTTTTCTTTCAAATTTTGACACCTTCAATTTAGTTCATCAATTATATCTTAAAGATGTTTCGACTCCTCATCAATTCATCTCTAATTCCAATTCAAACCATTCATTTGGTAGTTCACAAATTATGGTCTTTCAAGCATCAAAATCAAAATAGAACATAACTAATCCATTCATTAAATTCCTAACCCACATTCAATACTAGCACCACAACCAAATTAATCCCTAATCAATCATTATAAATGTTATTCTAACATATGTCAATAGGTCAACAATTTACTTTCTAGTTTAGCTCAACCTAGCCTTATGTGCAATGTTCACATCCTTTTCTTCCTAATGTTCCTTTATGAACAAACTGTCTTCTTTTAATTATAACTCTCTCTACAAAGATCCAAATGCCATGATTCTTATGCCCCCTAAATCTAGACTTCCATTAATCTTAATATATCTAAAAGTTACATAAACAACATCTCCCTTTAAAATTTAATCTCCATCCAAATTTTGTACTATTTCTGTTAAGAAACAGACTGGCAACCAATACTCAACCTTCAATAAATCATTATAAAGATATCTCTAACCAAATCGTTTCATAGAAACATTAATAAGACATCAATAATCATTTTTCATATTTTATACTTTCACTAATTTGAACTTTAAGGTCCTCAAAAATAAGGAAATAATACAAGGTTCCTACACAAGGGTCTATCATAGGCAGCATTAGAAAAACAAGAATAACTTGAGCTCTAGTCACTATTTTGTCAAGTTACTTTCATAGAAGTCAAGTTAAGACCTATACCTAAAATTTCATTCTTTGAGTTTCTTTAAATTTGTGCTCTAAGGATATGAAAGACAGATCAAAATAGAAAGTGAAATTGAAACTAGAATTTCAACTTACCTTGATAACTTCTTTCCTTCTCCTCTTCTCTTCTCTTTTTTCTTTCCTTCTCTTCTCATTTTTGTTTTTCTCTCTCTTCTAACCTTATGGATGACCTCCAATCTCACTTCTATTGCCTTTTTCATCCATTTTCTCTAGAAAATTCAAGAAGGTCAAACTAATCCATGTGTTACCATTCCATTAATACATATGTTATCCTTCTATTGGTTCATATATCAATATTCTATTGGTCCATTTGTCACCCTTCTATGAGTACATATGTTATCCTTCTATTTTTCCATGTATCACTATTCTATTGGTCCATGTGTCACTTACTTTAAACTCCACATGTCACTCATTTAAGCCTACATATGTCACTACTCGTAACTCTACACATATCATCAATTATAAGGCTACATATGTCGTTATTTTTAAAGCACATATGTCACCATTCTAAAGCTCCACTTGTCATCCAATTAACTAAATCATTTATCACTTATTTCCAATGCCACATGTCATCATTTCATAGGGCTAATCAACCTAAGTTCTCATATATCAATTTGTCTTGCTCTTTAACATTTTTCTTAGACTAGATGCACATATCACCTCATCAATTACTCAATTGTAACAATAAATTCCCATTTCACTAATTATAATCCATCAATTCATGTTATTGGTAAATTAAAATGCAAAACCTTGGGAATGCACATTCATTTTCGTTACATACTTTGGAATATGTCAATTAAGTGCATATACATCTTGCAATGTTTTCTAAATCATGATTCATATTTGTATACAAATTTTATGCATGTGAATGAAAAGCATCTTGTAAATTCTTAAATGAAATAACTCATGTGACTCAATCTAACAATTAAATCTCTTAACAATTTTATGAGGCATGATATTACAATATAAATATTGAAACAAAATTTTATTAATAATTTACAAAATTAAATTTATACATACAAAATCACTCAAATTCATAAATAAAAAATGTTAATTATAACTTAACAAAAGAAAGAGAGATAAATTGCAATTGAAGAAGAAAATAAGGTATAAAGACTATCAATTATGATATATTTGAAATGAAAGAGAGAAAATTTATCGAATAAAATTCAATTCGAATTGAAATTATGCCTAATATTGCAATTGAAAAACATCACATATAATCAAATTGATAAATTTCAATTTATCCAGATAAACTACAATTGAAATAAGAATAAAAGAAAGAAAAATTATACCCAAAATTGAATATGAGATTTCAATTAAAAAAAAATTCAACCCAAGATTGAAATTTTATTATATTTATAATCAAACTGGAATTTTTTACTCAGTCTTCAGATCAAAAGAGCTAGCGAGAAAATCTAAAATTTAAAGCAAGAAAATAAAAAAATGAGGCTTAAGAGAATAAATGATATGTGCTTCTTGCCTAGATGGAAATGATGTTGATAGAGGCAAGGCCAAGGTAGAAGTTTTCAATTTAAGGCCTTCTCTGACCAAATTTCAATTAGAAAAATATGAAGAGAATTTAGCTAGAGCAATTTTATTTTGAAATGCCTGCTTCCATTGTTATTTTACCTCTCAAAAAGATGTTTTTCATGTATAGTGATGGAGAAAACTATTTTTTAACCAAATTAAGATTGATATTGGCTCCCTAAATAAATTCTTTTAATTCTTTGAAAAAGAATAACTCTTTCCATACCTGTTTCACTTAAGTGAAAAACTCCTATGTTGTAAAATAACTTATAATTAGTAGGCTCCTAATAAGTGTAGGCCCTGAGTGTGGGCCTTTCTTGTCTTTGCCCAAGGTCGGCCCTGACTACAGCGAAATCCTAATATCATATCTTGCAAAATAAAATCACGATTGTTTCTAATTCTCTTTTAATATAAAGGGAGATATCTTTTATTGTATCTTACGACTGTGTGTTTTTGTTTATCTATACTTTTAAGTTTCAAAAATGTTTTCTATCTTGGCTTCCTCTCTAAAGGCATTGCCATTCTTTCCTTATTAAAAAAGGAATGCCAAAAATCTATTTAGGTTTCTTTTTTATTTGTACTTTTATGTTTCAATTAGATCTTCTAGCTATCTTAGCTTCCCTTTAAGGCTAAAACCAAAATTTCCTATTTAAAAAAAAAGGAAATGAGAGTCAAAGAAGTCCATCTACAACTATCAATGGACTAGTAATTGGTTACTTTGAGAAATCAAAAATAATCATAAGATGAAGTCAAGAAAATTTCACTTGAATTTGCTTCCTTAAAATTTCTCTCTATCTATCTATAGTAAAATGAATAAAGTAAAGGCTCCTTACTATCTTAGAGATTAAAGTCTTTAGGGCCAATGAGGAGTAAATCATAATCTTAAGTATAGGCTAACTTTACTAGACAATCTACACATGAATTAGCTTCCTTAAAAAGACTAAGTGATTAGTTCAGTCTTGTAATTCTTTTTTGCACGTTGCCAAGTACAACTGAAATGGGTAATACCAAATGATTATAGCATTTTTTTGATAGATTTATTTTACTAATCTAAAAATTAATTTCTTATTTTAGGTGTACAATAAAGAAAAATCAATTACTTTGAACTAATTTGGTGAAGTAAAAATATTATACATTTCAATAATTCAATTAAAATATTTGAAAACTTTTTTATTTTATGAAATATTATGCACTCGTAACCTTGCATTCAACAAGAGCTCCCACATATATTTAACTACAATGTATATAACAAAATATTTATTCAATTACAGAAGAAGTATTAAAGCTACAGTTCAATATGGATGGAGGATAATGCAATCTAAGTTATCTAGTGTATAAAATTCTTATCCCCTTCCAAGTGCTAAATTTGAGTCTATTGAAATGAAATTACGATATATAGACTTTTTTCACCTCATGTTTTTTAATATTAAACTAATATAAGGCTAAATCCTTAAAATTGGAGCCAATTTTAGAATTATTAGTAATTTGAGTGCGCTATATTGTCAATTTAATAGTGATATTGTTTTTTGTTAACCATGGTAAAATATTTTATTAGTAATTAGAAGTGTAAAAATAGAGAACGAAGAAGAAATGTAGAAATGCTCTCTGTGTTTCTGTGTATATGTAATATAATGTATATCTACCTATTTATACACTCTAGGTGACTCTAACTAAAGAAGCAAATCAACTAAACATTTCATAACATTAATGTACATACTTTTAGGAGAAATGAAGGCTAATTAGATGTTAATAGTTGAGTGCCAAAGATTAGGTTAATATCCCCCTCAAACTCAAGGTGGTGGTAAAGACAATAACTTCAGTTTGGAGAAAAGAACTTGAAAACGTCAAGGTGGATGTTATTTGATAAAAAGATCAACAATTTGTGCTTGAGATGAGGTTAGAACAAGTTGTATAATTCCATGAAGCACATGATGATGCACAAGATGCTAATCAATATCGATGTGTTAATGAAAGACATTATTGTGAGCACTCTGCACAGCATTATGATTATTACGAAAGAGAAGAACTGTTAAACAAAAGGTGACACGGATGTCTTGAAGTAACCATCATAATCATAAAATTTAAGTGTAGTGTCAACTAGGGCTTGGTTGTTGGACCCCGATCTTTAAGTGGAATTTATAAATAGTAAATGAAATTAAATGAGTGTTTTTGTATATGTATTGTGTTATAGATGTTATTGTGCTTTAAGGAAATTGATGAGAAAAAAGAATTAATTGGTTTTGATGACTTTGAGATTTGAGTGGATTTGTATGGGTTATGAAAGTTAAAGTGAATGAATTGCTTTAAATGGAGTTGAAAAGCAAGAAATGATTAGTTAAAGTGTTAGATTTTGGAAAATTGAAAA
>JANVCQ010000009.1:23253591-23276390 GCA_025531925.1 Erythroxylum plowmanianum | reverse complement strand
ATTCAGGTGACGAGCAAGAGACCGAGTGAGTCACGAGTTATGGCAGCACTCCATTTTGTCATGTTTATGTATTTTTCCAATTTGACTTTTGGATGTCAAGGCTTTAGTTACATTTCAAGTTCATTAGTTCAAGTGTATTTTGTATTTTTGGCTCTTGAACTCAGAGTTGTAATTTGGTTTGAAATGTTATTAAAGCTTTGTAAAACTCATCTTTTGGATATTAATGAATTATGGATGTGTTGGTTTCTATTCAAATGAAAGCAAGTTTCAAGTTTGGTCAGTATGGGCCTATCGAGCTTCTGAAAGGTTTCTTTTTCTTTTTCCTTGTTTCGCCACAAGCATTCAGCACCACGCTCTCATGTCCGATGTTGGGCTTCGGAAACGAGGTCCAACAACCATTCTAAGAACTTCTACTTGGTTTTAGTTCTTTCATAGAATAATTTTCAAAGCATTATCCAAGTACAAAAAGAGATGTGCATCCACAAACTACATGCATCAGCATCCCTACCAATTTCTATCATATATGTTCAAATTGAAAAATACAACATAGCTAAATCACAACATGAACTCACTGCTAGAGTTCTTTACATGGATCCTAACAGTTAATACATATTTGACTCCTCACGCCTTCGAACCATATGAAACAACATGCAACTTGAACTTTTCAAGCTCGTTCAAAACCTCATCCTCTAGCCGATAGAGTAAATCATTCATTCGTCATATCTATTTTTACCAACAAAACCTTTTTCTTTAAGAATCTATCTTCATTATGCCATTCATCTTATCATAATCAAGAAACCTTCTAAAAAGTAGTCAGATAAAGTGAAAGCAAGTAGAGAGGAAAACTACTTGCCTGCAATGTGCCCCCTCCACCACTTGTATCATAATCATCAGACACGCTGACAACCGTCCAAGTATCATATGTGTTGCAATGGAAATCAACAACCTTGTCCTTGTATACAAGAGTCAAAAAGTTTCGAATTATATATAGCCAGATCAAAAACTTCACAACTGCCCTATTTCAAACAACATCAAATATGAATATGATAAATAAACATAGGACCTTTACTTTTCTTTTTTGTTGCTACTATTTTTTTCTTTATTCTAGTGTATGCCTTCTTCATATGTTGATCTCTTATATTTATACATTTGTATGAATGTGTTGATAGAAACTGATCCCTGCATTAGTCAGCCACAGCTAGCTAATAAGAGATCCAGAAATGAAAAAGGAAAACATAGGCTCGGGCATTAAGGGACCAACACTAAGCATGATTGTGAACTTGATAGTTCTTACCTTTATATTAACGCAATAGACTAATGAAGAATGGGCATAGACATTACCTTGTTTCCCATGTAGCCCATAAGACCAACTCCAACAAGGTAGACCTTCAAATGGTTTATATGCCTTCTCAACCTCTTACGATCCCTAACCTGATACATATATACCAACCATTTGCTTGCTCACAATACGTACACACTTAGGACATGACTTCTAATTATGTTAGAGGCACTCATGAAAATCACAAATTAAAAGGAAAAAAATCACAGCACCAAAGCAACAAAATAAGCTCTCTAAAGCAAAGAGATAAAATTGGTGTCCCACCAATTATTAGTACGGCACCAAAATCAACCCACAAATTGTACATCGGAAACAAAACCAAAAAAGTCAACAATAAAAAAGGTTCCAAATTCGATTCTCAAAATTAATCAAAAACCAATATATATCACCAACTTTAGAGTTCATATAACAAACCTTTTCAAATTTAAACTAATTATGAACTAAAAGAGCATGAACTTTAAAACAGGACCAAAAAGGAGATTCACAGAGAAGGCGTTGACTTCTTCTTCTTCTTCATAAGGGTTGGGATCGTAGCGACTAACCATAGAAAGAACCAGTAGAGGCCCAAAGAAGCAAAGAAAGTGAATAGAAACCAAAGAAACAAAGAGATCTCAAAGTACATAGGCTTGTAGAGAAAAGGAAAATTTTGAACAAAAATATAAACAATGTGAAGAGAAGAAATGTTCTAGAGAGAGAAAGACGATGGCCGGAGGATGGTTACCTTGGACTGTGTTTGAAAGAGGAGAAGAGGAGACAACATCGGAGAGAAGAAATCACACGAGAGGGACACAATAGGAAGAAGAAGATGTAGGGGGAGAGGAGAGCTTCGGGTGAGTTTAATGTAAAAGAAAACGATTTACCAACAAAATTCCACCAACATTTCCTGCCCTATATACCGATTTACTGACGGAAATTTTTTGTCAGTAAACTCAACCTTTTTTAGTTCTACCAACATTTCCTGCCCTATTTACTAATTTACTGACGGAAAATTTCGGACGATAAACTCAACTCAACCTTTTTTTAATTTCGCCAACAATTCCCGCCTTATTTACCAACGGATATCTTATATCATCGCTAAAGTCTGTCGAAAATTTTGTTGGGATGATTTCCCTCTATATTTAACCATGGATATTAGTACCGCCATTAAATGAGATTTTTCCTGACAATTTTACTGACAGAAATTGTGTTTCCGTCGGTAATTTACAACGGTTTATTTTCTGTCGGTAGTTGTTCATTGCTAATTGCTCCTTTTCTTGTAGTGTTAAATCAACATTTGAGAATTAATTGAAAAACAATAGTTGTTAATTGCAAGATAATTTGTAGCAAACAAATTCCACTTTTACTGCATTAGGCTCACAATTCTGCTCAATTGTCTGGGCCTCCTTGACTCACTGCTCGGAATGTTGAAGCAACTTATAAATTGAGTTCAAAGTGAAACGAAATAGATCTTAAATGTACGGCAAAAAGGGTTTTAATATCTTCTGAAACATTTTCTGATTGTATTGCACATCTAAGATCATTACCCAATGATCAAATAAACACAAAAATATTTCTTGAGCTCTGTTAACAATATAAATCTAACTCGTTTAACTATCAATTTATGTAGTATTATCTACTGACCATTTGAGTTGAATCACTCGTTTTATGCAACTAAATATATAGGCTGCAAGTTTCCATAAAAAACACAAAAAGAAATTCCATCAACAATCATGTAGACCTTTCAGAGTAAGAATTTTTGAATTACAGAGCGATCAAATATGGTGTCAACATATGTCCCAAATTCAAAAAGTTTTTTGACTAAAGTCTAGCAGGAATCTCAAACATTACCAGTTATCCAATAGTAGCTGGCATACTAGGACAACTTGTGCTTATTAAAGTTGGAGGAAAAGTTCTTTGATTTCACTTGCGAGAGTAAGAATCTTTTGGATTCTTTATATATTGGAAGTGATGTTCCTCATCTGATCAAGGAATGGTTTTCGATGAGCTTCCTCGATGCACCATGTCATTAACCGAACACCTTTCTTAGGCAATGGTAATGACCCTAGAATTCCAACGGGTATGATGCTAGATCCTTGGATTGGGATAACGTGTACTGGAGGTCCCCAAGCGTAATCAACTGTGTTGAATCCCAATCTTCCCCATTCTGACACAAACAACGTGGTGTAGTTAAGAGGTGGTGCAAATGGGTCGTCGCCGCTTATCGAATGCTCACCATTCAAGTACTTATTGAATTCTACTGACAGTCCTGCTTTGGCTTGTTTTATGAGTTTTATGACATCAGCATTCGATTTTTTTGCCAAAGACCTGCTGGAAGCTGTTATGGTTACGGGGAAGAAACAATTGCCGTAGAATCCTTCAGCCAATGGAGGGTCTAAGAGCTGACGGCAGTTAGCGAAGAAAACGAGCTTGACTTCTGTGTTTTCGTTGGAGCATATAGAGAGTGTTCGGTGTTTCCAAAAAGTTGCTGCTATAACTTCGAACGCAGAACTAGTTTGGCCTGTTGAATCATGAAACTCTTTCTTGAGCTTGTTAATTTGATCCAAGGAAATGTCTACGTTGGCATGCTCTAGCCTGTAGGGCATCGGTGGGGTTGGCAATATAGGCAAAGCCGTGATATCAGGTTTCTGGAGAGGGGAAGAACTGAAGTCTCTACACCAAACCGGTGAAACGCTAAGATGATCAACGCCCTTGGCAAATTCTCCAACAGCATTCAGGAATTGTGCAGCTCCGAGTCCATCGCATATACTGTGGCAGAATATGAGTCCAATCACAAAGCCACCACAACCAAATTGCGTAACCTGAAAAACCGAGAATGTGAAATGTCTTAAGATTGAGAAATCATACGAGGTTTTTAAGGTGGGATTCATTTTTCTAACACAAAGCTGATACCTGCATTTGGACAAGTGGTTCAGTGCCTTCGATCTCAGGAACATGGTCAGGAAGTAGGTTGTCGTAGGGAATAGCTGTGACACTGTCGAAGTAGTTGACATCTTCGAGAGTACAATCAGCAGAAGCCTCCACAAACCATGCACCCTGCTCACAGCAATCTATTTGAAGCAGACCATTTTCGGACTCTTTAAGCCGTCCGGCAAGCGGAAAGTAAGCAACCAACGCTTTCGATAAAGCTTCCTTTATGACTTGGGCTGCTTCAGGGCCGTGTCTGAAAACGTGCAGGGTCCGAGCATTGCATCTCAATACAGGCAGTCTATCTATGATAGAGAGGTCAAGTGTGCCAGTTGGTGTCTTCTCAATCGGTCTGACCAAATTTCTGCTTGATCTTGTTACACAGAAAGAGAAAGCCATGGAGATGAGATAGGAGTAATGGAAGAGCTAGCAAGTCAAATGTCGAACTAGTTACATATATTCTGTTAATATAAACATAACAAACCTTGCCAGTTTCAAAAGATTTTCTTCTTGGCTTTGAAGTTTTGTTTTGTTTTAGTTGGTACAATCAGGATATGCCTTAGCCAGGCAGATTTAGGCCTACGTATCTTTTTGTGTAAAGCAAGAAGTTTGAGGCCTGCAGTTGAACGATCTATCAGTGGACCCTGAAACTGACATTATAGGAAATTTTAGTACTACTACTTTGGTTAATGATTATGAGCAGAAGGCTACAAGAGCACGTTTCCTTTGTTGTTTCTATAATGAAGGAATTTAAAAGCTGTTAGTTATATTTTGAAATTGTCAAATTGACATTTTTTAATCAAAATAGTAGGCACTTTCCCCCTCTTTTTTAATGGTTGATAACTAAACAAATCTTTAGATATTTGTCAAATATTTGTGTTCTTGACAAACGTTAAATTCATTTTGCCTATAAAAGGAAAGTCACATTCATGAAAAAAAATAAAAGATAGAGAGCAAACAACAAGTTGCAGAAAGAGTGGAGGTATTTTGAGAGAAGATATTTTGAGGGAAATACTAGAGTATTATATGTAAGTTTTTGGGTATAACTCGGTTAAGGAGTTGAGAGAAAAATATTAAGTGTTTTGTAATTTTTTTCATTTTTTCCTTAGTGAAAATCTCTATTATTGTGTTTCGCCTATAGATGTAGCCCATCTCAAAGGAGTAAACCACGTAAATTTCTTATATCTTATTTTTCTCTACTTGCTACCCTATTACTCTATTCAACTTTTTTAAACAAAATTCTACGATCATACACTCATCATAATAAATTGGCATCAGAATAAGGTAAGAAATTTTCGACAAATTTTTTGACACAATCTATTCGGTTTCCAGGTGATGGCAGTGAAGGTTGATGAATAATAAAATAGTAACTAAGGAAGGTAACAACTGTTCATATATTTATTTTGAATTAAACACTGTAGCGTAGCAACTGGTATAGTACTATTTACGTATATGATACTATTCATACATACAGGTATTATTCATGTGCAATAGTGGGAGCAAAGTTTTGTTCATGATTAGAAGTTTTGTTTGAAGATGGCAAAAACAAGATGTGATTTTGAGAAGTTCGACCGTAACACCAACTTTGATTTGCGGAAAGTCAAGACGCATGCAATCTTGCTGGGAAAGGATGTCATACAAGGTGAATTAACTAACACCCAAAAGCTATACATGAATGAAAAAGCCATGGTTTCCATTCAATTGAGCCTTTCAAATGAAGTCTTACGTGAAGTTATTCACAAGAAGGCAGCTGCTTTATGGCACAAGTTGGAATCTCTATATATGACAAGGAATCTCACTAGCAACTTGGTTGCCAAACATCGCTTACACATGCTCTGTATGGCAGAAAGTGATTCACTTAAATCACATGTTGATGATTTTAATTCAGTTCTCATGGATCTCAAGAATATGGACATCAAATATGATCAAGAAGACTAAACTCTTGTGTTGCTACACTCCGTACCTCCATCTTACAAACATTTTCAAGAGACTATTATTTATGATCAAGAGTCTCTCATTTAGAGGAGGTCAAATATGCCTTACTTTCAAAAGATATTATTGACAAAGAATTCATCTCAAACCAGGGTAGTCCTGCAGAAATACTAATTGTTAAAGGAAGATAAACAGACAGAAACTCCAGTAGCAATAGTAGGCACAAGTTAAGATCAAAATCCAAATTCATAAATGGATTTTGTAGATATTACAAAAAGAAATGGCATGTTGCAGCTGGTTGTTACAAGCTCAAAAACAAGTTATGCCTAGAGAATAAAGAAAAGTAAGTCAAAGCCAGTGTTGTACAAAAGGAGGAACAAGCATATGTTCTTTTGGTGAGTGAAGAAGGATCTAGACCATGAGATGAATGGATCCTTGACATTGCCTGTTCATTTCACATGTGTCCCAACAAAGACTGGTTCTCCACCTATAATCTAGTTGATGGTGGAGTTATATTAATGGGCAATAATCAAGGTTGCAAAGTGTTTGGTGTAGGCACTATCAAATTAAAAATGTTTAATGATGTTGTAAGATCGTTGGCAAATGTTCACCATATCCCAGACTTAAAGGGAAATCTCATCTCTTTAACTACCTTGGATTTAAAATGCTACCATTACACTGGTGGGGGTGGAGTTCTTAAAGTAGTTAGAGGCGCCCTGGTCTTGATGAAGGCTCTTCAAATAGGTAAACTATACATGTTGAAAGGGACATCTATCGGAGTAACTGATGTGACCATGTCAACTCTATCAAAATCAGATGTCATTAGATTATGGCATATGAGGATGGGATATATGAATGAAAAAGGTTTGACATTACTAGGCAAATAGGTCTTCTATCTAACTAAAAAGTGTCAAAATTAAATTTTTGTAAACCTTATATATTCAGCAAAAAAAAGAGTTAGTTTTTCTACTATTGTTCACAAGATAAAAGGCATTCTAGACTACATTCACTTTGATCTTTAGGAGCCTGCATGTGTCTCTTCAAAAGGTGGTGCCTGTACATGCTTACCTTCATTGATGATTACTCCAGGATATTTTTTGAAATAGAAGAATGACGTGTTTACCCATTTCATATAATGAAAGGCACTAGTTGAAAAACATACAGGCAAAAAAAATAAAGCGTCATAGGACAGATAATGGTTTAGAGTTTTGTGAAAGTGAATTTAATGATTTTTGGAAGAACGAAGGAATAGTCTATCATTTGACAATCAGAGGTACGCCGTAACATAATGGTGTGGAAGAAAGAATGAACATAACAATTATGGTGAAAGTTCATTGTTTGTTGTCCAACTCTGGCCTATCAAAAGATTTCTGGGCTGAAGCAGCATCAACAACATATTACTTGATAAATTGCTCTCCATCAATTGCCATTAACTGTAAGACTCTAGAAGTGGCATGGTCTCAGAAACCTACTAATTATTCAAATTTAAAATTTTTTGGGTGTCCAACATACATACATGTTAATGATGGACAGTTAGAACCCAGATCCAAAAAGTGCATATTTATTAGATATCTTGATGGCATCAAAGGATATAAATTATGGTGTCTTGATCCTAAGGGATGTCATTTTTTATGAACCAATTATGCTTCACTGAAAGGAGGAGACTTTTATTTCTTCTTATACAGGTGTGAAGAGTATGCCCAAGCAAGTGAAGTTTGAGGTGGAGAATTGTCCTCCACAAAACATCTTTTTGCAACAGATCCACGACCCCACAATCACAGAAAAGGAAACCATAATGGAGGAAGAGAAAGGAACTTCATCAAGAGAAGAGGAGGAGTATTACATTATGAAAAATAGACCCAAGAGAGAAATAAAACCACCAACGAAATATTTTGATGCGGATTTGGTGGCATATGCATTTACAACAGCACAAGAAATAAAAAGTGTTGGTGAGTCTTCCACTTATTCGAATGTTATGTCTTGTGATGATCATGTCAAATAGGTGGTTGTTATACAATAAAAGGTTAGGTCTCTCCATAAAAACAAGACCTGGGAATTAGTCAAACTGCCAAAGAATAAAAAAATTGTTAGATGCAAAGGGATCTTTAAGAGGAAGGAAGGAACTTCTAGCATTGAAAATGGCAGATAAAAGGCACGATTGATTGCAAAAGGCTATAGTCAAACTCAAGGAATTAACTTTAATGATGTTTTCTCACCTGTTATTAAACATAGCTCCATTCTTATCTTAGTTGCATTAATAGCTATACATGATTTAGACTTAAAGCATGTGGATGTTAAAACTGCATTTTTGCGTGGTGAATTAAAGGAGAAAATATATATACAACAACCTGAAGGTTTTGAAGTTGAAGAAAAGAAATGCCATGTTTGTTTGTTAAAGCAGTTATTGTATGGTTTAAAACAATCTTTTAGGAAATGGTATAAACGGTTTGACTCAATTCATGGTAAATCACGACTATTTTAGAAGTCAATATGATAACTATGTTTATTTCAGAAAACTTGATGATGGCACATACATTTATGTGTTGTTTTATGTTGATGATATGTTTATTACTGCCAAGAACATTTATGAGATTAGTAGGTTGAAAGTTGAACTTAATAGTAAATTTGAGATGAAAGATCTGGGAGTAGCTAAGAAAATTATGGGGATAGAAATTCAATGAGATAGACTTGTAGGAAAACTTTACCTTACTATAAAGAGTTTTATTGAGAAGGTTTTATAGGTTTTGGTATAAAAGACGCTAAACCTGTAAGTACTCCTCTTACTGCTCATTTTAAGCTTTCATCTACTTTGTGACCATAAACAGATGCCAAAATTAAGTCCATAGCACGAGTTCTTATTACTCTAATATGGTTAGTAGTGAAAAATTGTAGAAGGCAGTAGTTTCGTAAACTTTCCAATTTTACCGTAGACTTCTCTAACACAAACAAAAGCAAAAGCAATCAAAAGAAAAATAATAAAAACCACCAGAAATTTAGTAACGCAGTTTAGCACATCTTGCCTACATCTATGGAGCCCTCACCCAACTTAATTCTTTCACTAACGACAATAGTTTTATACAAGGCTTTACTGAGCCGACACCACTTAACCCTTGACACTATCTCTCGTTCTCACTACTCGTGAAAAAATTTCATACCTAATAATATGACCAACTCGTGTTAACCTCAATAGAGGATTTTCTCAACACTCTTTTTAATTAAAAGGAAATTAATAAAAAATAACTCAAGTGATGAATCAACTAAGAGTAAAAATAGAAAAAATTTGAGACAAAAACATAATAACTTCCCTATAGGTTCAGCCCCTCCAAAATAGATCAAAAAGTTGTTCACATAAATAGGTTGATTCATGCACATTCCAGATCTAAGTTATAGCTACAGCAGAAGGACTTCATGCAAGATAGATCTAGCAAATTAACCTCCATACAATAATTTACTGAAGCCTTACCACGATAAGTCACATAACCACAACAAACAAGACGTTCACAGCCTTCACCACATCAATTGTGCAGCCTACAAACAAAGGTGAAAACCATATAGATATTCACCACTCTGTGAGAACCCTACGATCGGCAAATATTGTACTCTCCTTTTCTAAACCATCACCTTCATAAACTTTCCATTTATGCCACAATGTGAGTGCCTTACATGATACTCACACACACACATGATTCACTTGAATGCTCCATGCACATTTAATTGCTAGACCCCAAAAACCACATAAGTTATGTTTTTCAACGCCTACTGCACTATTGATTGCACTCACACACAAAATTGCCTTCTGCTATGTCATTGAGACATACACGAAAATCACTTCAGCTGTATCATAGAGATATACACAACTCTAACTTACAAAAACCCTTGACCCACACACAAAACAAATTCCCTTATTCTACTATCCATAAAATCCACACAAAAAACAATTCAACTACCAATATGATAATAGACTTCAATCCAAGATATGATTCTTTTTCAACTAGAAGATTATCCATATGCCTTTTGAATTCAAGTCATTATCTAATCAATATCTTATATGTCCAATTAATAAATAATGCCAAAACTAATTAATTAGATATATAATATATATCCTAACAATCTCCCCCTTTTTGACATTGTTTGTCACAAATATGAAACTCCCTTTAAATAACATAATTGGACATATAAGTATCAAATTCACAATTCATATGACAAATACTCCCCCTTAATCAAACATCAAGTTCCAAAGAACATCAAGTTTATCCAATCATCCAAATTTCTCCCCTTTCGGACAAAAAGATGCCAAAAAGTACGATGAATAGTCATGCATATACCTTAAGATCTCCCTTGAATGGAATAGTCACCAAAAACAATTTGATGTCTCCCCTTTAGGACAAAACAATATAAAAAAAATAATCATAAGAATTAACAATAGGTGCAGCAGAAAAATTATAAGCATACCAAGATGACAATTTACAACCATTCAAAAGATTAAGAGATATGCCCAAAAGATAGAGAGATACCCAAGAGAGAGACCTATATTGATGAGAGAGCTAAAGAGTCTTCGGTGGAGCCAAATAGAAGTCACAATGCAAAATACTAAAAATATGAGATGACAATAGAAACAAAAAGACTAAAGAACTAAAAAAGATAAATCTTTTTTTTACATTTCGTCATTTTTTAAAACAACAAAAAATTCTTCAAAAATGCAATGCACATAGCCTCTGTGCCCCTCAAATAAAATCAAACTTAGGCTTATTCCCTATCACATTATCTTGATCATTAACTGTTTGGTTGATTGCTTCATCTGAAGTAACTGACTTATTCTTAGTCTAAACAGTTTCTTCAAAATAGTAACTAACTGTGAATTTGGACAATTTTTTCTTTTGCCTTCACTACGTCTTTATGCTTGTACTTGACCCTTTCTAATCCAAGTTTGCTTTGGTATCATAAGTTGCTGCTGGAGAGAGTGTCTAGATTTTCAGATTTGACCCCTTTGAAACATCATTTGTAACATCTTGTAGCATCTCGACCTTATGTGCCCGATAACTCCATAGAAATGACATGTGGGTATAAACCTTTGGTTCTTCATCGAAGTTTCTTCTTGTACAGATCTGGATATGTCATTTTTTTCTCATTCACTTTAGAGCACTCACCTTTATAGCCAATACCCTGAAGATCCCCTTTAACCTTACCAATTTTCATTAACTTTTCTAGTTTTTATGTGCCTCCATTTAACATTCTCAATCTCTTTTTGGTACTTACTAATTTCATTCTAGCTTCACCAAGCTCATCTAATGTAGACAATAACTTCTTCTCTAGATCTTGAATAATGTTCTTCATGGAAGTGTTTTCCTCCTTCAACTTCTCATTTTTCTTACATGTTTGGACCCACTTACCATACATTAACTCATAGGCTTCATAAATACCTTCCTTTTATCATCTGAAGTATTGTCATCACTGTCATAATCTGAAATTGAGCTTTGAATTGAATCGTATGTGTTTTTCCTGAAATATCCCAAAATCAATTAAAACCAAGGTGTTGTGTAAATACAACGTCATGTATACAACACACGTAAACACCACACAATAGCCTTTCAAAAATCCTTCAATGAAAACCAACATGATTTTTGATACACTCTCAATCAAGATAGACTTCTATTTCACTTCAAGTCTTATCTTAGAATCCAATTCAAATAAGGAGTGTTACTCATTTACACCATATCTTGATTTGGATTTTAAACATTATCTTGAAGACTCAATAGTCAAAAATGTCAAAATTAAATAATTGAGATATAATAAATATCTTAACACTCCCCCCCCCCTTTTGGCATTTTTGTCACAAAAAATAATATCTAAATAATTAGTTTTGGCATTGTTTATTAATTGGACATATAAGATATTAATTGGATAATGACTTGGATTCAAAACCTATATGGATAATCTTCTAGTTGAAAAAGAATCATATCTTGGATTGAAGTATATTATCATGTTAGTAATTGAATTGTGTTTTGTATGGATTTTATGGATAGTAGAATAAGGGAATTTGTTTTGTGTGTGCGTCAAGGGCTTTTGTGAGTTAGAGTCGTGTATACCTCTATGATACAACTGCAGTTATTTTTGTGTAAGTCTCTATGACATAGAAGAAGGCAATTTCGTGTGTGTGTGCTATCAATAGTGCAGTGGGCATTGAAAAACATATCTTATGTGGTTTTTGGAGTCTAGTAATTAAATGTGCAATGGGCGTTAAAGTGAATCGTGTGTGTGTAAGTATCATGTAAGGCACTCACATTGTGGCATAAATGGAAAGCTTATAAAGGTGATGGTTTAGAAAAGGAGAGTATGATATTCACTTATTATAGGCTTTTTACAAAGCTGCGAATATCTCTATGGTTTTCACCTTCGTTTGTAGTAGGCTACACAATTGATGTGGTGAAGGTTGTGAATATCTTATTTTTCATGGGTGTCTGACTCATTATGGTAAGGCTTCAACAAATTATTATATGGAGATTAATTTGCTGGATCTATTTTGCATAAAGTCCTTCTACTGCAGTTGTAGCTTAGATCTGAAATGCGCATAAATCAGCCTATTTTATGTGAACAACTTTCTGATCTATGTCAGAGGAGCTGAACCCATAGGAAAGTTGTTATGTTTTTGTCTCAAGTGTTTTATGTTTTTATTATTATTTGATTCATCACTTGAGTTATTTTTTATTAATTGTCTTTTAATTAAAAAGAGTGTTGAGGAAATCCTCTGTTGAGGTTAACACAAGCCGGTTGTATTATTAGGTATGAAATTCTTTCACAGGTAGTGAGGACGAGGGATAGTGTTAAGGGTTAAGTGGTGTCGGCTCAGTAAAGCCTTGTATAAATCTAATGTCGTTAGTGAAAGAAGTAAGCTGGGTGAGGGCCCTGCAGATGTAAACAAGGTGTACTAAACTGCGTTACCAAATTTCTAGTGTTTTTTATTATTTTGCCTTTAATTACTTTTGTTTTTGTTTGTGCTAGAGATGTCCACGATAAAATTGGAAAATGTGCAAAACTACTATCCTCCACGGTTTTTCAATTGGTATCAGAGAAAGATCACTAATTTAAAACTTGGTAGCAAGTTGGTACAGATCCTAGTTTCGCAAACATGGCTATAAGAGAAGGAGCATCAATTATCAGGCCACCGTTGTTGGACAGTTCCAATTATCCTGCATGAAAATCAAGGATACGAGTCTTTATGTAGGCATAGGGAACAAGAGCATAGAAATCGGTGTTATATGGCTGGACACATTTGATGATTATTGACGATATGGGAGAGACAGTTCTAAAAGATCCATCTGAGTGGACAAGAGCCAAAGAAGAAAAAGCACTTGAAAACTCACAAGCATTGCATGCAATTTTCAATGCTGTTGATGAAGGACGCTTTTCAATGATATCAACCTGTGAATCGGCTAAAAAACGCGTGGATACTTTGCAGAATATTCGTGAAGGGTCTAAGTCTATGATAGCATCAAAACTACAAATGTCAGCTGTAAGGTTTGCAGAAATGAAGGTGGATGAAAATGAGACTATTAGAGACTTTCATGAAAAATTGAAAGATATTTGAATTAGGCACATCAAGTTGGAAAGAAATATTCCAATCTGAAACTAGCCAAGAAGACGATGAGATCATTACCTCTAAGATTTATTCTAAAAATTGCAACAATAGAGGAGGCCCACGACATTAATAATTTATCATTAGAGAAGCTAATCAGAGTTTTTACAAATTTCAAAATGAATTTTTTAAGGGGTAAACAAGAAAGAAGCAAAGGATTGGCACTATAGGTTAAAACTAGTAAAGTCGTGAATGACTTAGAAGATGAATCCGACGAGAATGAGGATATGGAGCTATTAACACAAGAGTGCAGTAAGTGGCTGAAGAGAGTGAAAAAGAACAAACCTGAGTTCAGACAAAAAAGCAGGAGCTCATCGAACAATAACTTCGAACAACAAGCCAAAACTCAAAAGGGAGAAAGAAAGGTAAAGAAAATTTAATGTCATGAGTGTCAAGGCTTCGAACATATTCAAGCGGAGTGTGCTAACATCTTGGAGAAGAGAAAAGGAAACTCCTATACGAGCACTTAGAGTGATAACGAATCCGGAAGTGAAGAAGAAGCTGTGAATAGTGATGCGTTAGTTACTTTGTGCAACAAAAGTCCAGTTACTTGTTTACCAGTAACTGAGAAGGAAGTAATTGAAAACGAAAAGGTAAGTAAACCTTGAAAGTTTGCGAAACTACTACCTCCTCTACTATTTTTCAGGTAGTACGATATATGCAATAGTTTATATATGTCTTGACATTTCACATACTGTCAGTGTAGTAAGTAGATATATGGGTAATCCAAAGAAAGAACATTAACAAGCAGTAAAATATATTTTGAGATATTTACGTGGTACTACTAACTTATGTTTGGAGTTTAGCAGGAGTAAGAATGATGTAGTTGGTTTTATGGACTAAGATTATGCAAAGGATTTGGATAAATGATGTATTCACACTTGGAAGCAATAAAGCTACCTTATATTCTATAGTTGCATTGTCCACTATAGAAGTGGAATACATGGTTGCTACAGAGGCAATTAAGAAAGTTACTTGGTTACGAGCTTATTCAGTGAATTGAATTCAGATCAACAGGTGACCATTTTTCATTGTGAAAATCAAAGTGCTATCCATCTGACCAAAAATCAAATATTTCATAAGAGAACAAAGCATATTAATTTCAAGTACCACTTCGTCTGAGATATAATTTCGCAAGAAAATATTATTGTGAAGAAGATTGATACTACAGATAATCCAGGAGACATGTTGACAAAGCCTCTACTTATAAGCAAGTTCAAGCATTGCCTAGACTTGATCAGAATATGTAAATTATGATAAATCCCCTAAATAAGCAATGGCAAAGACAACTGAAGGAATTTTTGCGAGTTCCAATTTCAAAACAAGGTGGAGATTTGTTAAGTATGTTTTGAAATTGTCAAAGTTAACAATTTTTTATCAAAATAGTGGGCACCTCCTCCCTCTTTTTTAATCTTTGAATGTTTGTCAAGGATTTGTTTTTTGACAAACGTTAAACTCATTTTTCCTAAAAAAGGAAAGCTACATTCATGAAGAAAATAAAAGATAGAGAGAGTGAATAAGGTGCAGAAAGAGTTTAGGTATTTTGAGAAGGTATTCTGAGTAAAATATGAAATTATTATATGTGAGTCCAGATCCTCTGTCCAATTTTATGGTGTCTTATTGTGTCCAGTGAATCTCAGCCATTTATTTATGTTGGTCTCGCGTGGGTCTCGCATAAATAAACGTGGGTCCCTCATAAATAAATGGCTGAGATTTACTGAACACAATAAGACACCATAAAATTGGACAGAGGATCTTGTCTCATTATATGTGAGTTTTGAATGTAATTAGGTTAAAGGGTTGAAAGAAAAATATTGAATGTTTTGTAATTTTTCTTATTTTTTACTTGGTGAAAATCTCTTTGATTGTCTTTGCCCGGAGATGTAGCCCATCTCAAAGAGGTTAATCACATAAATTTCTTGTGTCTTATTTTTCCCACATTTTTCTCTACTTGTTGCTCCACATTTTTCCCACATTACTCCATTCAAGTTTCTCAAATGAAATCTTGCAAGCCTACACTCGTCACAACAACAGCTACTCTTCATATATATTTTTATTCCTGAAACGATTATAAAGAGCTTTAATGCAGTGGGTACCTTTTGACACTTTGTACGAAATCTTAGATGAATCCGATTTCGCTTTAAGTTACAAAATATTCATGCAACTTGACATTCACTAGGCCCCATCTTCGTATTTTATTTTGCGGTAAGTGAGCTGCTATTGTTTCTGAAATATAATATATCCTCTGTGGCCTATATTCCTATTATGTATGACTGCCTTCAAAGGAAACAATTGGAACAGCAATCAGCGGCAAGCTACTTTGATTTATATAAACTTGAGGATATGAGTCGCAGAAGTAGTGAATCACAAAATTGGTGCTGCTTGCATTGAAATGATAGGAAAAACAGGGACGTTTGGGACGTTTGGGACGTTTATTGTTCTTTCGATACTCAATATCTATTGTTCAAAATATAGTTTGCTTAAGTAACTCTCGTTGGTTGAGCAGATGATGGTCGAACGTGGAGATTTGTAGGATTTACAGGTCAACAGGCAAGAGTCAGGTCCAAGTTGGTTTGGAGCTTCCTTTGCTTGCATCGACAGTCACTACCTGAGACCCTAACTGTATCATTATCTTATATTTAAGCACTAAGCCAACTTGCATTCAGGATTGATAAAGTGAAGGTTGTTGGGGAGAGACACCTGCACCAGCTACATTACATTACGCCTCTCGTATACCCCAGAAAATAACTCCCTGGTTATGAGCCTCTTCAATAGGTTTTTCTTGATTTAGTACCAAACCATGAGTCTGACAGGCTCGTCAAAACTGGCTTATCTAGGGAACTTAATTTGTGAGTTGTTATGCATTCCATAATTTATTCAATAATCATTAATAAATATATATTGCAAAATATATTATAAAACTTATCCATCCTACTTAGGGATAACGTGCCCCAACTTATGACGTCATCTCATGTACATAATCACTAAGAGTTGATACGCAAATAACATATACTAAACTGTTTATATCCATCAACTCCAGATTCAACTGCAGCTAATTAATGAAAAGGAAATTAAAGGAAGAAAATTGCTGGTGATGATGCATTTCTATGAAGCATGAAAGCCATTATTTCTTTAATTTCAATTTAACTTGTTTTCATTAAGTTCATAAAATAACATAGGTACAGACAGGTTCTTGTTTTAATCTGTGTAGTTTCGATAAGCCTAAAAAGAAACACAAGTACAAACATGCCTGCATCTTATGCTATATAGTCCTCTGTAGTTGCTCCTTCTTATGATACAATCTCCAACCCGATTGCGTATTAAGTTGTGTGTTCACTCATGCCCACCAAACTGTGTTTACCAAACATTTTTAAGAGTATATGTCCATGTAGCAAGTCATGTCACAACTTCATATTTCTAAAGATGAATACGCTATATCACATGGTCGGGAATTAGACCATATTGATTCTAATATACATTAGTTGAATTCCTTGTATTATCATGATAAGAATAACTCATCTTGTTGTTCTTTAGATTTCCATATCTTTTATCCGTGATTTTTGGATGTTTTCAAATCATGACTTGTTGTTAACCTGTATTAAACTTAAACTTTTGTTTATACGCTTTTTATGCAATATAAAAGTAAAAAGTAATTTATGTTTTTTGTTCTTCATCTTTGTTTTTTGAGATTGTAATAAGTGTTTGAGAACATATCGCCATAAAGCTTGTGAAATTTTGACATAGTATCAAAGTACTAAGGATCTTAAAGGGGTATATAAGAGAAAATAAATGAGAATACCCTTCCTTCCTAGAAAATACTCAATACTTCCAAACATGTGTTGTTAAAATGGCTTCAGTAAACTTCTCCACATAAACACCTCCGTTATTTAATAAAAAAAATATGTTGTTTAAATAATTTAAGTAAATCTAATTAAATGTAAAACATAAGAATTCTCTTTTCTTTTTGTTAGAACCCAAAGCATCATTTCATTGTATAGAACTATATACTATATCTAATTATTTTTATTGTGTCAAATAGCAATAATTTGAAGCACTTGAGGTAGTTAAGATGAAATCTTATTTTAGAGTCTTTCTTCTTTGGAATGCGGTCAAGACAGAGGCTGATCTACCTCAACCTCCACAAATCCAATAGTAAATTAACTAAAGAACTATAACGATGAAAAAGTAAAGACATATAAAGCTTTGGCTATCATACATACTTTAGTTATAGAGGAAAAATTTTGCAAGGATCATGGCTTACGTGATTGGTAATAAGGCTTAGGAAAAAAATTAAAGATGATTTTCAATGATCTAAAAGGGATTGAAAAAACAACTTCAAATTCTCAATTTATGAAGAGAATTTAAGATGATGAATATGGATGAGTCTAAAAATGTTAACAAAGTATGGAGACAAACTTAGGAAAGTTGTAAATCAACTTAAGTTGCTTGAGGAATTTTTGTAGGGTAAAAGAACAGTTGATAAAGTCCTTGTTAGTATTCTTGAGATATTTAAGGCCAAAATATCAGCTTTGGAAAAGTCCAAAGATATTACACAAATCAACTTAACAGAACTTGTAAACTTTCTTCAAGCTAAAAAAAAAAAGAGTTTTAAGGTAAGAAAAACAAAAGGAGCTTTTAAGGTTAAGGACAAACCTAACACGTCAATACAAGTCAAAGAGAAGTAAAGAAGAATGATGAAAAGAAAGCGAAACAAAGACAAAAAGGATGTTAGCATACTATAGGGTACAAGAAAGGAAATTTTGCATCTTGTTCTTATTGTAAGAAAACAAATTATAATCCTTACTATTACAGGTATAGGCCTAATGCAAAGTGTAGGTATTGTAACCAAATGGGATACACTAAAACAGTATGCAAAAGTAAAACAAAGAAACAATACAACCTGCTAAAAACAAAAAAATAATACAACCTACTAAAATAATGGAGAAAGAGGAACGAGGAATTAAAGAAACTCTTTTCACTATTATTGCCTTATTAGCTTACATTAGTAAGTATTCTTAGCTTGTGCATTCTAGATGTATATGTCACATAGCTTATGATGAATCCCTTTTCAAAGTTTTGGAGAACTTCTAAGTTTAAGTCAAAATTAGCAATAGTGATTTATTGAATGTAAAAGAAAGAGGATATGTTGTTGTAAATATTTCAATAGGTATCAAGTTAATAACCAGTATACTTTCTTGGACTTGATCAAAATTTGTTGATTATTAGTTAAAAGTGGGAAACCCATGTGCACAAGACTTCTCGCTTTGCGAGGGTTGAGAGAAGGACATTTGTACACAGCCTTTATTTCGTATTTTACAAAGAGACTATTTTTGTGACTCGAACTCGTAGCCTTCTGATCATAAAGGAGTGACCTTACCAATTAATTAATTGAAAAAAGATATGTTGTGAACTTTGATAAGAGTGAATAAATGATAATTGACTATAAAAGAGCTAAAATGAAGAGAGTTTGCATGAAGAAGAAACTTTTTTAGTTAAGTGGAATACTAAAACCAATTCTAAAGAGAGTAATTTTATGAATTATGCTAAAGTTGCTTCTATCAATGAGTCTATGCTATGACATAATAGATTCAGACAGATTGGTCTTAGTGCATTGAAAAAAAAGAATAAAATGATATTGTGCAAGGCCTTCCCAAAGTGACAGAAGCTAATAAATTATGAATAGCATACCTATTTGGGAAGCAAGCAAGATTTCCTTTCAAAAATGCGTCTTAGAGAGCTAATAAGAGGTTAGAACTATATATTTTGCTTTGACATATGTGGACCTATAAATGACATCTTACTAATGGAAGCAAAATTTTGTGTCATCTATTGATGCTTATAACAAGTATAGCTGGATTGCTTTCTTGAAATATAAAAGTAAGGTATTTGACAAAGTAAAGAAGTTGAAAATAATAATTAAGAAAGCAACATGCCTTTTAATTAAATAACTAGGATCTAATAATGATTATAAATGTGCTTCTAAGAAGTTTAAAGAATTTTGTGTCAAAAAAGGAATCAATCACCAATTGATAGCTCCATACACCCCTGAAAATAATGGAGTGGTAAAGAGAAAGAACATAAGCATTATAAGGATGGTAAAAAGAATAATAGCAAAAAAGAAGTAATAAAGAAGTTTTTGGTATAATGAGTGAATATCCCAATGTATTTACATAACATACTCTCTACTAAGATACTAGAAGTTGGAACACCAAATGAAAATATTTTATTAACTTACCGTCTAATTTAAACATGAAAGTTTTTGTTATTCTGTATTATATAATGTTTTTTAAGTTAAAGAAAAGTTAGACAATAACAGTTAACTTGGGGTGTTTTTAGGATACATTTGTACAAGTAATCTAACAAAGAATATTCAAGTGAACCAAGATATTGTAATTGATAAATTTACCTAACCAAATTGGTAAAATGTTATTAGTTTGTGAAGTTTAAGACAGACTCTTTACCATTTCATTATAAGGGAAAGGTTCTATAGAAGGTAAATGATTATCAAGACATTGAAATTTTAATTATGGGAACAAGATCTCTTAATAAAATTTTTCAAGGGCACATTTTAGTAGTTATTGAGCCAACTCTCTATAATGAGATAAAAAGTAAGAAAAATGGGTTGCAACTTTAAAAGACGAGATTTCTATAATGAAAAAGAAGGAAACATAGTCTTTAATGGAATACCAATTAATTAGAAGGTTATCAGACTGGTTATTAAGGGGCATCTTCAATAATATAGATTTGACTACTTTAAAACCTTTACATTAGTTGTAAAGAATAATATTGTAAGATTATTGGTTACATTAGCTAATAAACTACTCTATATTGATATCAAGCTAGCATTCTCGAATGACTTTATCAAGGAGACCATATAAGATGAGCAACGTAGCGATTTGAATACTAAAACAAGAAGAATGATGTGTATTTATTGGACAAAACTCTTTCTAACTTAAAAGCTTGGTATAATTAAATTGATGAATACTTGATTAAGTGAGGGCTTAAGTAAATGAAATGAAGCTACTCTCTATGTGTTATTTGAAGATAAATTTATGAAGTTGATTATATCATTGTATGTTTATAATTTGATAATAACTAGAGATGATGATGACTTTGTAGCATCATTTAAACAAAGACTTGAAGCTAAATTTGAGATGTCTAGTCTTAAAGAGATGCACTACTTTCTTGACATAGAGATTAAGCAAAAAGCAGATTATATCTTCATTAGTCAATCTAAATATACAAAATCTATCCTTAAGAAATTCAATATATAAAGGACTAAGTTAGTAGCATGTCCTCCTACTAGGACCTTCAAATTATTAAGAGAAGACGGTGAGAAAAAAAGGGCTAATGTAACCTTGTATAGAAGTTTAATTGAGAAACTATTATATTTAAGAGCCACAAGACTAAATTTGATTAGACATTTAGTTGTTATTAAGAATCATACAAAAGTCAGGTAAAATTCACTTTGGTATAGCTAAAAGGGTCTTAAGGTATATGAGAGGAACATTAAATTATGGATTAATCCATAAGAAGGAAGAGAGCACTAGTTTGATGGGATATATTAATAGTTATTAGACTACTTTTATTGATGATATGAAGAATACTTCTAGTTATGTGTCTTTTTTCTGAGTATTGGTGTATTTACTTTGCATTAAAAAGTAAAATTTTTGCTTAATCATCTATTAAAGTGAAGTCTATTGTAGTTTTTGGCACTTTAAATTAACGTGTATGGCTAAGGAAGTTGTTAGCAGATCTTGAAATGAAACCAAAGGGTAGTCCTTCTCTTTTACATTGATAATAAATTAGATATAACTATTGTAAAAAAATCACATTTATCATATTAAAACCAAGCATATTAAATTAAGTTTCAGATTATTAGAGAAGTTGAAATTGAGAATGAATTAAAACTTAAATAATGCTTTTCAAAGGAGTAACTAGTTAATATAAAGACTAAAGTTTCTAAAAAGGAAAAAGAGTCAAATTAGACCTTGACATTATCATCAAAATTCAGTTTAAACTTAAATATTTTAACACAATCAAAAATAACCTTAACATTTTAAAATATTGAATTTAAACCCTAATTTAATTACTCCATTAATTCTTCATTATAAAAAGTATATCTAGTATTTTTTTATAGACCCCCTTATTATATATATACAAGTAGGAATAAAAAGATACTATATATATATAACCTCAAAGCTTTAAGATCCATAACTGCTTATCTTTTAACCAATTTTCATTCATTACATAATAATAATTTTTTAGATAACCATGTCTAATTTCTCTCTAAACTATCTCATTTTGAGGAACTTTACTGGCTAGGAATCAAGAACTGCCACCATTATTAAACTTAACACCACATAGTTGTGTTGATCACTCCACTTAAGAGAAGCATAACTCGTGTCCAAAATCAAAGCTATTTTATCATTCTCCAATCTTACGTTATAACTTTGCTTCTAATATTTACAACTACAGGATAAAGCCTTAGGTTCTGCACTAACTTTTGTACTATAAAAATACATTTAATTAGCATATAGTAAATAGAGGTATTATTGAAACTTAATATAAAAAGTCTAGGAAATTGCGTGTTTGATTATGTAGAAATATCTATTGTATTCAATTATAAACTCTTAAGTCCAAAATGATAAAAACTAAGAGGTAAAACAAATAGTAGGCAAAATATCATAAATGACTATCATATTTTAGAGTCACAAAAGTCAATAACTTCATTGACTTCCTAAGGTTATAAATAGGCCATAAATGTAAGCCAATAGAGAGCAGAAAATGATTGTAAGTAATAACAAGTCAAAGTAATAAAGCTCTTTTTGTGTAAATCTTTCTCTTCCCCTCTCACATTCTCATTCCTTTAGTCATCACACTACAAGAAAAATACCCAATTTGCGACGTTTATAAATGTTTAAAAAACGTCGTTGAACAATTTTGTTGACGTTTCCAAAAACGTCGCACCAGACGTCGTTGAAGGGTAGT
>JANVCQ010000009.1:23225933-23236576 GCA_025531925.1 Erythroxylum plowmanianum | reverse complement strand
ATAATAAAATAATAAACCTCTTGCAACAATCATTTTAATATAAAGGGTATAAAAGTCATTTATTATACATTACATTCTATTCCATCTATCTTCCAAACAATATTTCACTATATTACATTATGAACCCTTCCATCATTCCCAAACAACTTTTTACTATATTACATTCCATTACATTATAAACTCTTCCATTCCCTTCCATTCTATTACATTCCATTCCATTAATTAACATCCAACCAAACAGGGCCTTAGATTTCACTGAATCCCTATGCATTACCGAACTCTTGAGGCGTTTTAGGATAAGGCAATTGTGGGTGATCGGTGACACTTTTCTTTTTGTTTTTTGAAATGTCTGTAATAGATAATTTTTAAGTACTTATTAAATAAAATTTCGAGAATATAACAGATAATGTTTAAGTACTTATTAAATAAAATTTGGAGAATATAAGCTAAATAGAAAATACACTAAAACTTCAATTCATAGTACTTTCAAGTATGAAATCCAAAATGGGTATAAGATGGCGTTTCCACTTGATAAGTTATACTAATGTTCAAGGAACTTTTCGTTTGAGTAGACGTCATTGCCAATTATAACAACACTTCTAGGTTTATGTAATTTTGTATTGAAGCTTGTTTTGCTCTTCTTATGCAACTAAACTTGGTATTATACTAATTTTATTGTTGCATTAACTTTGGCAAATCTATCTGCTCAGTATGGTACTTTCCAAAAAAAAAAAGAGAGAGAGAGGTATCATCTACTTAGTATTACCGAACCCAAAATCAAACGCCCTGAGGAGTCCAGCGAATTCACAGTTGCTGATCTTTAATAGCAGCAAGACATAACCAGTGGGGTCTCTTTATGACCAGAGTTTCAATTACAGCATTGTGGTCCCTTCAACCTACCTAATACTGATTAGATCGTATCTTTTAAATCGAAGTCAAACACACAAGAACAAGAAACCAGGAAAAACAACCTGAAAAAGATCAGATGCCCATTTCCTGTTCCATCCTTCTGAAGCTAGAAGAAACAGAGCCACTTGCAATAACCACTCCTGAAATTTTAAATTGCTTTTGGTAACTTAAAAATCAATTAAGATAGTAGTTTTGTTCCCTTCCCTCACACAGGTGGAAAGCAGCTTAATCTTTATAAAACGCCATATTTTAAAACCAATTCCAAGGAGTTCCCACCTACTCATAGAGTTATAAGTACATGCTTCGTAGCTTTGTTTACAGGGCATTGTAACAGAGCAATACCTGTGAACCGTTATGGCAACTGAGTTCAGGCAAGTGATATTTCTATTGGTAAATGTCATTCTGTTGTCCGTATCCGGAGTATGTATGGCACGCTACACTTCAGCTGTGGGAGACTCCGGAATGAGAAGAGATGGTTTAAGAGTGGGCTTTGAAGCTTGGAACTTTTGCAATGAAGTTGGCCAAGAAACTCCTGGAATGGGTAGCCCCAGAGCTGCAGATTGCTTTGATCTATCAAGTAAGAACAACCATCAAAGAAGAAAGCGAGATATATAGACTGTTAAAGAGTCCGTCTTTCTTCTTCAATATTTATTTTTGTTTGAATTCCTGTTCTATATCAAGCTCATAATCTTAGTTACTGTCAATGGATATGCTTCTTATCTATTATTATGTGATGCGATGTTCTAAATGGATGGCATTCTCTTTCATTTGTTACGTTCTAACTTTCTTCAAAGGAAGATAAGTTATATAGGCTACATCTTTATCATGTTGGCATAGATTCTGAGCTGAAACACAAGGTAACGGAAGCTGACAACAAGCTTGGAGCTGGCAAAAGATTCCCAGGTTTGGACCCAAGAGCTTTAAACAATCCAGATCTTTATGCTGTGCAGAAGGAGCATTATCTGGGTTCTTTATGTGAGGTTACTGATAAACCAAAGCCATGGCAATTTTGGATGGTGATGCTTAAAAATGGAAACTACGATACACTGTCTGGTTTATGTCCTCAGAATGGAAAAAAGGTCCCACCTTTTAGTCCTAATAGGTTCCCTTGCTTTGAAAGTGGGTGTATGAATCAACCGATACTCCATCATCAACAAACTGAGCTTTTACGTGGTGATACATTGAAGGGAAGTTTTAAAGGTACTTACGATTTGGGAGCTGATATGGGAAGAGGGCTTTATGGTATCTCTTTCTATGAGGTGACTTGGGAGAAAAAAGTTGGTAATGGGAGTTGGATCTTTACCCACAGGCTCAAGACTTCAAGGAAGTATCCTTGGTTAATGTTGTACCTCAGAGCTGACGCAACAAAAGGTTTCTCTGGAGGGTATCACTACGACACCAGAGGAATGCTTAAAATCGTAAGTCATGAAGTCCCAGGATTGTCAGTTCTCTCTTTTGATTGTCTATTCTAAACAGAGTCTTGATAATCTGGTAAAGGCATGTTTGTCTTCTTTTCCATTTCGTATACTCAACTGTGATTATGCTAGGGAAGAAAAGTATGCATACCGCCTATGACTTAATAAAGTGATGCATGATTCAATAGTTGTTGCTTATCTTTTTGCTTGTTTAGGAAGTAGATAATTTTGTGATATCTCAAAGCAAGTTAGTGATTGGATAATTAAGTTCCTGCTGACTTTTCTTAAAACTCTTTTCTGGAGTAACTTATCGGCCGAAGCAAACATTGACTAAACACTTTCTTTGTGTAGTGACTTGATAGGACCCTGTACAGGAGATGTCTGAGGAACTTTAACTTGATGATCTTGCGGCTACATTGTGTGCTGAGTGTTTGTAATTTTCATCAATTCATGTATTATCTGAATGCAAGTTTACATCAGCGTACCTCTCAGAGGACAACTGAAAGCTATAAATCTTGAATCTGTCTAGAAAACTGACTCGTTCATGATCTGTCAGCTTCCAGAATCACCTGATTTTAAGGTCAGAATGACTTTGGATGTCATAAAAGGAGGAGGATCCAAAAGTCAGTTCTATTTGATAGATATAGGTAGCTGCTGGAAGAACAATGGTGCTCCTTGTGATGGAGATGTGCTTACTGACGTAACCAGATACAGCGAGATGATCATTAATCCTGAAACGCCATCTTGGTGCAGTGCCACAAGCTTAGGAAACTGCCCACCGTATCACCTTACTCCAAACAATACAAAAATTTACAGAAATGATACAGTTCACTTCCCGTATGGAGCTTATCATTACTATTGTGCTCCAGGCAATGCCCAGTTTTTGGAGCAACCTGTTAGCACTTGTGATCCTTACAGCAACCCTCAGGCACAGGAGTTAGTTCAGTTGTTGCCTCATCCAATTTGGCAAGAATATGGATATCCAACCAAACAAGGCGATGGTTGGGTCGGGGATCCCAGAACCTGGGAGCTTGATGTTGGGGAACTATCTAGTCGGCTATATTTCTATCAGGTCAGCTAATTCACCGAGCCTCTTATAAAAGGGCCTGTAGTATGAGAAGGATGGATTGCTTATACTTGATTACTTCTCCTCTTGCAGGATCCAGGCACCACTCCAGCTCGAAGAATTTGGACATCCATTGATATGGGTACTGAAATATTCGTTAGTGACAAGGATGAAGAAGCAGAGTGGACGCTTAGTGATTTTGATGTTATACTCACTCAGCTCAAATTCTAGTACTTTTCTTTCTCAGACTTCCTCAAACATATTACAAACCTGAGAAACAGGAAGAAAAAGGGTCGAGAGGAAATGATAGGCCGGGAGATTGAAATACAGAGGAAGGAACTTGCCAATAATCCCTTAAGGGCAGGCGTGCTTATTTCACAATTGTGTAGCCCAATTTCTTCTTATACAACTCAATGACAAGTTAAAGTTTTCATGCTGAAAATTGAAAGAACAGAACTTCACAGCCAGATATTGCAAAGCAACAATACCATGAAAAACATTGCATCAGGCATGTTTTCTCCGATGAACACAGACTTGGCAGTCGTAAAGAACCGATCATGTACCATCACCAACCTGTTCAGAGATCAAATTATATTAGATACTCGAAACGCATAAAGTGTTCTGATTAAAATATTCACTACCCCTTAATTTTTTCAATACAGCCCACCTGATAATTTCGGAGTACGTAGAGAGATAGAGTTAGTACCGAAAAACATTTTGTTTATGTTTTGTTAATCAGCCACGATACTATTCATAATTGATAGTTACATGTACTATAAGAAATGTTGCGGTACACGTTATGTTGTAAATCATCCTAAAACTTCCCGATCAATGTACTTAAAAGTAGGTAGTACATTGATTGGGAAGTCCAAGGACTGATAGTACATGTGTACTATAAACCCTTTGCCGTTAGGAATATAAATAGACCATAGGCAATATAAACCCCGAACCAGCAGAAAGCTTTTGTCAGGAGTTGTAAAAAGAATCCGTTGTCAGGAGAAGCTGTTGAATGCGTGTCATGGTTGATATTCTGGTGATAGGAATCGGAGATGGCAACGTTATAAAAGGTACGTTAAGGGAATATTTGGAGAGTTGTGGGGGAGAGAAGAGACTGATAAAGACGGGGAAGAGGCAGAGCATGGATGGAGCTCTTAGGCAGATATTTTTCTGCTTTGGTTCTACCCCTGCACTGCCTCTTCCCTGGCTCCTCCCGTCTCTTTTGCTTACCTTCTTTCCGTTTTTGTACTGTTTCGTGATATATTCACTACCGTTTGGGTCAAGAACATTTACACTAAACTTTATACTAACATTTAATAACTGACATGGATTGATCAGAATTCTGTGTGGAATTTAGGTCTGTTAGAACCAAGTAAAATATTTGTGACCCCGTTTCTGTTTTAGGCCCTGTTACTTTCATGTCCAAGTCTCTGAAGTCAATCACGTTCATCTGTAAAAGTGAAGAAACGATCTTGGAGTCTTTATCTTGTCATGGAGTTGACCAAGATGGCAAGCAAGAGAAGGTCCTAGCCCAGGTATAGCATTTCCATGGCCTAAATTTATGAATCAAGCAAGCAACTGAGACCATTCACTGGTGTTTATCAGTAAAATGGAGAAGAGCTAGGGAAATCCAAAATTCATCTGCTACAGAACGCACATGCCTAGCATTTTCGCTGGTAGGAGCTTGAATGGGAACTTCAGCTTTTCTGGTCATATACTAATAGCAGTGCATTGAGAGGTGGCTGTTCTCAGGAAATTTCTGATTTATTTTTCAGTACGTAAAAATCCTATACGCAAACCAGAAATGGTCATGCAAGCAAGACAGAGCAGAGAGAACAAAAAAAAAACAGAGAAATCAGATCAAACGAATGAGCAGCAGACAAAACAAGCTTGAACTTTCGCACTCAACTGAGAGAAACTAGCGTATATTTATGATCATCATGCCAAAAAAGAGTTGTGCACAGTCCGATTAGAGCTTCTTCTCCAGTTAGTGCATGGTCTAATTTGACACATTCAATGCTCTGCAAATCATCCAAAAGAATTACATTATGTTTTCTAACCGATCTGGGTCTTCTTCATCAACAACCGCAAGAGCCATCTCAAACTACTTGTTCTCTTCCCAGCGCCATCTTCACAAAAATCATCCATGTAAACAACACCAGTGATCAGGGAAAGAAAAAAAAAAACTATTGAATCTTAGATTACAATAGTCACCAAGCAAGTGCAAGAATCTTTTCCAGCCAGTTGTTGTTTGATTCTCTTGAGTAATTCTAACCCTCCCGAGTTTTGGGGGCCGTGTGAGATATGTTTGTTAATTAACTGCACAAATCTTCTTTTTGTTTGGCGTTGCTTTTTTCAGATCTTGTAAACAAAGAGATAGTTAGGTACAAAATCTCTTTATCTTGTGAACAAAATCCGGAAACCAATAATCAGATGGGGACAAAACTGAATACTTTATCAACCATATCTTGCATGAACCAGAATCTTATTGAACTCGAGGATATGGACCATGACGTTGAGCACTGATTGTGGTCTAACAAGATTTTCATCATTTTTTGATTGCATTTGTTTCAACTTTCAATAGTTTTTAGTGCGGCGTGGGATTTTCACATATGAGAAGGTTTCTGATCTGGGGACGACCCAACGACCCAGTTTAAACTCCAGATCTGAGCTCAGATCTGAACATCTAAGAAGGTTTCTGATCTGGGAGTGACCTAACAATCCAGTTTAAACTCTAGATCTGAGCTCAAATTTGACCACCATTACGGTGGCTAAGGCTTCAGCCTCATCAAAGAGTCTTCCCCAGATTAATTAGACAACCATAGAAGAGGGGTTCTGTTTAGAGACAAGTTATATGGTTCTTCGGTTACGAAAAAGCTCGACAAGCTTGTCGAGATAAGGCAAAACTTAGGAACCTCCCGAAATGAGGGTTTTTGGATAGATAAAGTCAGCGTCCAATACAACAAAGGAATCTAAAGGATGGTATGTTGTCACCCCTAATTAGGTGTCTCCAAGCAGGGGCTAAAGCTTGATCATCAGTACTAATAGGATTCTTCTGGTCCAAACGCCCAGCCTTCCCGGCGGTGAATGGGACAAACAAAGGTTTGCAAAATGTAATGTTGCGGGAGGATAGTACGTGGTTTTTTAATTCTCTGATGAGTCTAGTTTGAATGAGATTATAGAACAAGGTCTATGGCATTTTGGGAACCAACCTCTGTTTTTGCATAAGTGGAGACCGGATACTGTGATGGATATGGGGTAGGTTGAGGTTATTCCTATGTGGGTGAACTTCTATAATCTCCTGATGGAGCATTGGACAGTGGTTGGGTTAAGTTACTTAGCAAGTTCACTGGGGAAGCTGGTTTGTATAGACTCACATATAGCTTCTATGGAGAGGATAGGCTATGCGAAATTGTGCATCAAAATACCGAAGACTCACTTCTGGACAACCTACCTGTTCTCTAGCTAGGAGAAAATGGGATCTTAGAAAGAATAGAAATCTTAATCAACTACCTATGGAAGCATAACACCTCATATAGGAAATGGATTCGTACGGGTAGATCATTTAAAACAAGGTGGCATGACGAGCTCACTATTTCTACCAATTTAGGTACCCTGTGGAGTTTGAGAGAATTGAGGAAACTATGAAAAAAGGGATGGAAGAGATCCAACCTTCTGAAATTATGACACCATTGGTGATAGACAATACGATTTAAAGACAACTCAATGGGGAGGAAGGGAATATCTTACAGATTAGAAACAATGCATACCAGCTGAAAGAGAGTAGTCAAATGGAATATTCGTAAGGAGATAGATGAGCCTGATGTTAAAAAATCGGCTGAGGAAGGAAAGGACATTGATGACCAGATAGGAATTGAACAATGCAGAGTATTTGTAATTGGCAAGTTAAGAGGAAGAAAGTCAATTCGTGACAATTCCAGGGCAAACAATTTGGAAAATTTAGAAAGTAATGTGAATGATTTCACCTCCCAATATTTGGAGCATTGTTAGATGGATTGGACCAACATGCTGACTCTAGTTGCAAATGTTGAGCAAACAGAGAATCAAGGGACAAGAGATATCGAACAAATAGAGGACGGTGATATCCCTCTAGTAGGAGCCAATGTCCCAACATTCTTGGTGATTTTTGTGTGCAATCCAAATCTGCAATGAAAAGAAAACAAAATCTCAAATACCATAAATGGTAAATAAGGTCTCCCGTGAAGATGATGTGTTGCCTATAATTGTTCCTTGGTTTCTATTATGTAGATAGCCACTTTATCTTCCTTGAGAACTCTTTTTTTCTTGTATTATATTACAATATGATGGTAGGCTTAAATCCTTGAATTCGTTGTAACGTTGATTTAGTTTTAAATATAATTTAAATTCTTTTTATTTTTAAAAAAGATTTTCATCATTTTTGAAAGCGTGATCATGTCAGGACATTGTAAATTATAGGTAGGTATTGCAATATCTTTACTTTATTGTTGATCTCTGAAAACCAAGAACTTGATAACTTGTTAATTTTGCAGATATGAAATATTGCAAAAAAATAAAAGAGACTTGATTTTACTTAGTTCGATAGTGTATCACTATCTACATCTAAAGTTCTCACTTGTTAGTAGTGGTGGAAGAATTCACTAATGGAGAAGAAGAAGAAGAAGAAGAGATAACAGTACAAAGATGAGTGTCACCCTTACACTTGCAAAGAGCCCTTTCCCAAAGTCTCTTCTAGTACCCACAGGTGTACTCTAGCACTCTCTGAAACTCTTCTCTCTAATCTCCTTGTTTTTTCACTCACAAAATACAGAATACAAGATAAATTGAAATTGGAAATTCTTTGAATGTGTTCTACTGTAGTCTGATGCTTCTGTCTTCTTTTTATAGCTGCTGGGAAGATGAAGATGGTCTTCGGGTGAGGTTGTTTGAGTTAGCTCTTCTGTATGTGCCATCCACGTGAGTCATTAAAGCCTTTACTCCTTCTGTATGAGTTTTATGTACTGGTGTTTCTGCGTTTTATTCATCAGTTGTAATAACAAGATAATACATTGTTGACTTAAGCTATAAACGACTATGTTTTTGTGTTTAAACACTTCAGACATATGTATTACTTTTGTCCCCCACGTGTTAAAGACTTAGTTTAATCTCCAACTCACAGATGCTTCGAGAAGCATTCTCGACCTTCTCTCTTCGACATCTCCTTCAGACACACACATTCTTCACTTTTGTCTTCAATCTCTACTTGCATTCTTGTTGAAATTGAGTGAAGATTGTTGGAGTATGAGTGATTTCATCACACTTTCCCTCCTATTCCATCAATCTTTGCTCAAATTAAAAACCTTAGAGAGATCCCCAAAAATCCCGAAACCCTAATCTTTACCCCCTTTGTGAGATCTGCTAAATTTGACTTCAGAATCAAGGGGATTCCATGATTTGTAAGTATTCCTTGTAAAAATTAAATTTATTTTGTGTTAGAATTTTTGTACCGAAGTCAGATGGATTTTTCTCACCTTGTATTTTGTCCATATTGAAGGTTCCTTTGGCGACTTGGTCTCTGAAGAAATGCAATCACACATCTATGTGCTTGGATTATTCATGGAGGACAGGATCTTGACTCAGGTACCAAGCACTTTGGCTCTCCATATATAGTATTAGTGTTGATATTTCTGTGTTAATTTCCTTTAATATTCCTAATAGCCATGCTAGTTCCTTTACCCCTTCTGTTATTGCATAATACTCTGCCTCTGTTGTTGATACTTATCACTGATTGTTGTTGTGATTTCCAACTTATTGTGTTTGTTGACAGTGTAAATATATAAGCTAAGACTGACTTTCTTGAGTCCTTGTCTGTTGCATAATCAGCATCCACATTGCCATATAGAGACAGGTAATTGCATTTGATTAGCTCCCTTTTAGTGAAGCATAATCCATAGTTCACTATTCCAGATACATATCTGAGAGCATTCTTAAGCTCTTGCTAGTGTTCTAAACCTGGATTGGCCATGAACTTACTTAGGATACTTATAGCATAGGCTAGATCAGGCCTTGTGCATAACATAAGGTACATCAAACTTCCAACACCTACATCATAGGAATAGTGAGCCATAGCCTTCTGTTCTTCTTCAGTCTTAGGACACTTGTTAGAAACCATATGTAAGTATGATCCTAAAGGTACTGAAGTAGGTTTAGCTTGTTCCATATTAAATTAAGCTAGGATTTTCCTTATGTAATTCCTTTGAACAAGCCACAATTTTCCTTCTCTCCTATGCCTGATTATCTGCATTCCTAGAAGCTTCTGAGCTTCCCCTAGGTCTTTCATTTCAAAATTAGAGCACAATTCAGTCTTAACTTCTTGAATTTTATTCAAGTCCTTCCCTGTGATGATGAGATCATCTACATAGACTAACATAAACACAGCTTTAGTCATTCCTAGATCTTTGTAATATAGGTAGTAATCATATGAGCTTGTAATGAAGTTCATACTAGTAGCAACCTCATGGAATTTCTTGTTCCATTGTCTAGGAGCTTGTTTGATCCCATATAGGGATTTTTGCAATAGGCAAACATAGTCTAGCTTGTTTTTGTCCTCAAATCCAATTGGTTACTTCATATATATTGTCTCTTCTAGCTTTCCATACAGGAAAGCTATCTTAACATCCATTTGATGGATTTCTCAATCATATAAAGTTGCTAGGACTAGTATAAGCCTAATTGTCTTAAATTTGACTACTAGAGAGAATATCTCCTTGTAGTCTATTCCTTCCTTCTGCCTAAATCCCTTAACTACAAGCCTAGCTTTGTAAATTCTTGGTTCTGCTTCAGTTACTCCTTCTTTCAATTTGAACAACCATTTATTCTCAATTAATTTGGCTTTGTAAGGTCTAGGGACTAAAGTCCAAGTCTTATTCTTCATTATTAAAGAGTATTCCTTCTCACAAGCTTCTTTCCATTGTTTTGCATCTTTACTTCACATGGCTTCATCATATGTTTCTAGAGCCTTATTTTCTACATTTTCAGTCATGAAACATGCAAATTTGTAGCACCCCACTCCCACAAGACCTAAACTCGATATCGATGGTGATATCCGAGTCCGTGCCTCGCGAGGGTGACGTGTTAAAACACTCAACCATTTAGAAATCAGTATACATTTTTTTTTCAAAACCACAAACACAATATGCAAAAAATCGATACTCAAATTTGGGCCCACGTCCATTCATAATTATTTTCGATTAACACAAAACCATCAACAAATTTAC
>JANVCQ010000009.1:23199998-23214011 GCA_025531925.1 Erythroxylum plowmanianum | reverse complement strand
TCTACTTCTAACTTTCACCTTAATTCTTCTCACTTCAAAATCTTGTATCCACCAGAAACACCAAAACAAAACTTGGATATATCCACATTTCTCATTCGCTACTTTACCCTTGCCTATCATTTCTTGGTTCAAGAATTTTCATTTATTTGTTCTTTACTCATAACTACTTGTCAAAATTTCTCTTTCAAATAGTTCTAACTTTCATGAAACATTAGGGGCCCAACATAGAGGCTAGAAATTATGGCTTCTTGATGTAAAGAATACATTTCTTTACGGGGAATTAGATCGTGAAGTGTTTATGGAGCAGCCTGAAGGCTTTATCTCCAAGCAATTTCCTAACTATATTTGTCGACTGAAGAAGGCATTGTACGGCTTAAAACAAGCGTTACATGCTTAGTATGGTAAAGTTTCTCAATATCTCACCTTTGTGGATTTAAAGTTTCAAATTCATATTCTAGCCTATTTGTAAAGTCATATTCAAAAATGCACTTGCTGGTTCTTTTATATGTCGATGATATGATAGTTACGGGGGATAATGATGCTAAAATTTTCCTGTTAACAAATAATTTGGCTGTTAGATTTGAAACAAAGAATCTAGGTGAAGTTGGATGTTTTCTTGGCTTGGAAGTTGATAAAATATATCAAGGATATTTTGTGACACAAAGGGGATATGCTAAATCCTTATTGAAGCATTTTGGCATGGAAGATTCAAAAGCAATGACTACTCCTATGGAACCTCATTTGAATTTGAAGAAAGATGAAGGGAAGTTGTTAAATGATGCTACAAGGTTTCGACAACTTGTTAATAGTTTAATTTATTTAACTATGACAAGGCCAGAAATCACATTTTATGTTGGTGTTGTTTCTCAATTTATGCAGAATTCAAGAGTTCCTCATTTAGATGCCGCTAAACGGATTCTACATTACATTAAAGGATTTATAGATTATGGTCCTATGTATAAAAATGTGATCATTTTTTGTTGAGTGGATTTACAGATGCAAATTGGGCAAGAGATGCAAATGATCATCTTTCCACTTCAGGTTACTATTTTAACACTGGTTTAGTTGCAATTTCATGGTGTAGCAGGAAACAATCTTCAGTTGCTTTGACAAGTACTGAAGCAGAGTATGTGGCAGCAATTATGATTGCGCAAGAGTGCATTTGGCTTAAGTGTTTGATGGAAGATATTTTTCACAAGGCTGATTATGTAACAACCATATAATGTGATAATGAAAGTGCTATCAAGCTTGCTGCAAATCTAGTCTTTTATGGACAAACAAAGCATATCGAAGGCCGTCACTACTTTATTCGAGAAAAAATCTTGAATCAAGAGATAAAGCTGGAAGGTATTTTAACAAAGAATCAAGTAGCAAACATATTTACAAAGGCTTTGGGAAAGCCTAACTTTGAGAACTTCAGAAGTACTATTGGAGTTGAATTTCATAAGCATGCATTAAGGAGGAATGTTTTAGGGCATCTTAATTATTTGCTGCTGTTAAATTTCAGTTAGTTTTTACTGATTTGTAGTTGTTATCTCTCAATGCCTTTTTCTAGGATTAAACCAAGTCAAATAATTATCTTTTAAATCGAATTTGTTATTATATTTTGCTATAAATCATTCAGTAGCTTCAACTGCAGTTAAATAAAATATGAACAGCAACTCTTTTTTTTTTCTTTTTCTTCTTATACACATTCTCACATCTCTGTTTTTTCCTATTTTCTATTTGTTTTATCCTGCTGTTCTAAGTCTTATCATGCAGTTCAGAGAAGAATAGAGGCGGCGGCGGGGCCGTTTAGTGACAGTATTGGTGGTTTTCGGATCTGCAGCTTAATTTAGGTGGTTGAAACAGTTAAGATAGAAATGTAGACAAGCAATGATTCAGTGCACGAGCATCCACGTAGACCTCATGGTGAAATCGTCCTAATCGCATGATGAAGGATAGGATGGCGTGGGGACAGCAAAAAAAAAAAACATTCCTTCGTCTTTGGACGGAATTAAGCAAAACAGGTACGAACTTGGTGTAAGGAGGAACAACAACAACGAAAGTACAAATTAATTTCGTACATTGAAAAAAAATGAAAAGAAAGTTGCTTGCTTTGATTATTTGATATTTATTACGATTTGTTGATAAAATAAAACATTTGAAGCATTATTTATACTTAAAACAAATTAATAAAGAGAAGAGATTCTGAGGAGCAAAGTAGACGAAGCTATGCGGAGAAATTTGAGCAGAAGAGACGCAGGGCGATGAAGCGACGCTTCCCTCCTGATTCCCGCCTCAGAACTTCCCAGGTAATTTGATACCTTTTTAATATATTTCTCGAAAAAATCTTCTTTTCTTGATTTAACTATGCAATCGAACCCAACCCATTTATCTTTCTTGTGGAATCTGATGGTTCCAAAGCTCCTGGGTTATATGCCTAATGTCAATGATCGGCTCTGCTAAGCTCAATCTATTTTGGGGCCAAAGTTCAGGGTTTTACTTGGATATTTAACAACTCTTCTTCTTTCTTTATTTCTTGATCATCTTGTCTAATTAGCTGCTTAAAGCTTTGTTCTTTTCACTCTAACTATTCTGCAACTTGTAATGCTTGTTGTTTTTGGAAAAGCTAGATTCTTTTCCTTTAGATTCTAAACTCAAATGGGTATTGCAGGTTAAAGCTTAATGAAAAGGAAGTTATTACAATGTCATCCTTTTCCTTACCCATGGTAATGCTCACGCCGGAATCCATTTCAAGCTGGTTAGGTTCAGGAGTCTCTTGTTTGCATTTTCATGTTTCTCCACGTTTCGATGCCAACCTTGTAGTTCATTTCCTGTCATTTAATGTCTCCTAGTTAATTCCTTTATGACATAGTCTTTCAAAGAAGGATCCGAACGAGAATGGACTCCACTCATCACATTAAAGTTAAATGCAGTTATGTTGTCTACGTGGAGCAGTGCATTGCCTATTCGCCGTGTTTCTTTTTTCCGAGACCAGCTGTTAAACTAGGGTTCAGATCCTCTGTACCCAATGCCCTGTCCCAACCCTGATCTGTTCCAAAAACAACGTCTTTTTATGTCTGTTAGCACCCAAAACTGTTACATCATTTTTTTTATTTTCTTGGTGCTCTGTTTGTCTGACATGACGATTCATTTATCTACAGATCTCAGAAGCTTATAATTTCCTGCTTCCAGGCAATTCTCCTTTTAGGTTAGATAAAGACTTTGCCTCAAAGGATCATGTTTCTCAAACTCCCCTAATGGACCACCTTAGCTTATTAGATGACTTGCAATTTGGACTCAACATTTGCATGCTTTGATGACTTGCAATTTTAATGGGTTGTTGTTGTTTTATTTGCATGCTTTCACTTTTGGACTTTTAGTTTTAGATGTAGTTTCACGTCAAACATGTAATTTCCAATAGTTTGATAAGCACTCTGAGATGACTATGCGTTGATGAATCTGTTGAACTAGTTTTCCTCATTCTTCTTGTCTGGTTTCAGTTCCCTATGCACTAATCACTGTAACTTTGACATTTTAATTTTTAGCTCAGCATTAACTTAGCATCAGATCCAATGCCTTCAAGGAAGAATCATTTTGTAAACCAGGTTAACTACAGAGCTGCTGGAGGAGAAGGATTTGTGTTGTGTAGAAAAGGTAAATTATGTAGTTATGGTTATTTCCTCATGTCTTGTGTTTGCCTTCTTAGTACCATTACCTTTACTTGCTCTATATTATCTATTGTCAGGTTGCTTTTAGGTGTTTCCACTGCATATAAATCTTTATTGATGTTATCATTTCACCAACATGATATCCGAGGCCTATGAAGTCGCTGCAGTCTTGTTGGTTGCCAAATAATAGAAAAGATGGCTCCTCTTCGGTCAGCAGGATATGTTGACCCTGGATGGGATCATGGCACTGCTCAAGATGAAAGGAAAAAGAAGGTCAAATGCAATTACTGTGGCAAAATTGTAAGTGGCGGGATATTTAGGTTGAAGCAACATTTGGCTAGAGTGTCTGGTGAAGTTACTCATTGTGATAAGGCTCCAGAAGAGGTATGTTTCAATATGAAAAAGAACCTGGAAGGATGCCGTTCTAGTCGAAAACGAAGGCAATCCGAATATGATGAAGCATCGTTAGCTTTCCACTCAAACAATTATAATGACATGGAAGATGTTCCTGATAGTTATAAAGAGAAGGGCAAGAAAGTAATTACTGATAAGAACTTGGTTATGAGATTTGCTCCTCTTCGATCATTAGGATATTTGGACCCTGGCTGGGAACATTGTGTTGCTCAAGATCAAAAGAAGAAAAAGGTGAAATGCAATTATTGTGAAAAGATAATTAGTGGGGGTATCAACCGATTTAAGCAACATCTGGCAAGGATCCCTGGTGAAGTTGCTTACTGTGATAAGGCTCCTGAGGAAGTGTATCTTAAAATCAAGGAGAATATGAAATGGCACCGAACAGGTCGTCGAAACCGAAAGCCTGACACCAAGGAGATATCTGCTTTCTACACTCTTTCAGATAATGATTATGAAGAAGAAGAACATGAGGGAGGGCTGCTGCAATGTTCAGGCAGGGATCTGCTCATGATTGAGGATAAAATTTCAGATAACGACGTCAGAAATAACAGGTGCAGATCTCCTGGTAGTAGTGGTAATGGTAGTGAACCACTTTTGAAGAAGTCAAGATTGGATTCTGTCTTCTTGAAATCACTTAAAAACCAGACATCATCACATTATAAGCATGTGAAAACAAAGATGGTTGCGGAGAAAAAGTGTAGGAAGGAAGTTATAACTGCTATTTGTAAATTCTTTTATTATGCAGGCATCCCTTCTGGTGTGGCCGATTCCCCTTATTTCCAAAAAATGCTGGAGTTAGTTGGACAGTATGGACAATGCCTGCAAGGTTCGTCTACCCATTTAATATCTGGTCGGTTTCTTCAGGATGAGATCAACACGACCAAAGAGTTTTTAGCTGAATTAAGGACATCTTGGTCAATTTCTGGGTGTTCTATTATGGCTGATATTTGGAGTGATATTGAAGGTAGGACATTGGTGAACTTCCTGGTCTCTTGTCCTCGGGGTGTATATTTTTTTTCTTCAGTTGATGCTACTGATATCATCGAAGATGCTGGAAATCTTTTCGAGATGTTGGACAAAATGGTTGAAGAAATAGGCGAGCAAAATGTGGTTCAAGTATGAAACTCACTCTTTCTCCTGTTGCTTCATTTCTGCTGTGTGATGACTTGAATTTACTTTTATTGATTTCCTAAAAATGTTATCTTCTTACTTCTACTAAAAGGTAATCACCGAAAACACAGCCAGCTGGAAGACTGCTGGGAAGATGCTTGAAGAAAAAAGGCGTCATTTATTTTGGACACCATGTGCTGTGCACTGTATAGATCAAATGCTTGATGAGTTTTTGAACATAAAATGGATAGGAGAATGCATCATCAAAGCTAAAAAAGTTACAAGGTTTATATATAACAATACATGGTTGCTGAATTTTATGAAAAAAGAGTTTACAAGAGGACAAGAACTTCTAAGGCCTGCTGTTTCCAAATTTGGCACTACTTACTTCACTTTACAGAGTTTGTTGCATCATTGCATTGACCTAAAGAGAATGTTTCTGTCAAATAAATGGGTTTCTTCCCCATTTGCAAAGTCTGACGAGGCCAAGGAAGTTGAAAAACTTCTCTCCAATGCATCATTTTGGAAGAAATTGCAGTGTGTTAAAAAATCACTGGAGCCAATTGCACACGTTCTCCAAAAGATAGATAGCAATGAAAGCCAGTCAATGCCATTTATGTATAATGACATGTGCAGAGCTAAGATTAAAATTAAAACCATTCATGGGGATGATACACAAAAGTATGGACCTCTGTGGAATGTGATAGACAATAACTGGAACTCATTGTTCCACCATCCGCTGTATGTAGCAGCTTACTTTCTCAACCCATCATATCGTTACCGTCCTGATTTTGTTTTGGTATGAAAAATTGATCTACCGTTCTAGTTGTTATATACCTTCAGTTTTTTTGGTTTAATTATTTTTAGTTTCATTGTTCTAGCATCCCGAAGTTATTCGTGGATTGAATGAATGCATAGTCCGATTGGAAGCTGATAATGCAAAGAGAATTTCAGCATCCATGCAGGTAATATATTCTTACAAATTTCTTGTGTCGTGTTCCATTTATAATAAGGCTAGAGCTAGTTCCATTTGGTTGATGATTCAAGCTTAGCCTGTCTATTGAGCTACTGAATTTGCATAAAAACCAGCCAAAAGAGTTTTGTTAATTTTAAGTGGTTACCACATTATTGGATATCTAACTTAATAATCTTTTCGTGTGATCAGATTCCTGAATTTGTATCTGCTAAAGCTGATTTTGGAACTGATTTGGCAATGAGTACCAGAATGGAGCTTGATCCAGGTAATCAACTGAGTATATAGTGTACACAGGATTTAAATGTAATTGTTTAGTGATATGAAAATTGAGAAAAGATGCGTACATGTGCTACCATTACTCTTATTAGCTGCATGGTGGCAACAACATGGAATAAGTTGCTTAGAGCTTCAAAGAATTGCTATACGCATACTGAGCCAGACATGTTCATCTCTTGGTTGCGAACATACCTGGAGCACCTATGACCAAGTCCATAGCAGAAGGCATAATTGTCTGTCTCGGAAAAGATGGAACGAGCTTGCATATGTTCACTACAATTTGCGATTACGTGAGAGCCAGATAGGAGGAAAGCCTTGTGATTTGATATCATCTGAAAGTTTCATGTACGAAAGCATACTGGATGATTGGCTTGTGGAGAAACAGAAACAGTCCTTGCAAGAAGATGAGGTACTGGATTTTAATCAAGTTTTTATATCTTGTGCAAAAGGGTTCTGCATAAAGGTGTTGGGAACTTATTAAACTACTGAGTTGTAAATGTTGTTTCAGGATATGCTTGACAGCAAAATGGAACAATTATATGCAGATGAAATGGATGAGAATGAACATGAAGTAAACAGACCTGCAGAAATGGTATCGTTGGCTGATGTGGGTGAACCTTTTGGGGGCAGTTCTGCAGCTGGAGGAGTTACCACTGATGATGATGGTTTTGACTTTCTTGATGATGATTTGACAGAATAAGTTGTCTCATAAACCCTGGTGAGAAATGAGATGTGAATGAATTGATGTTAAAAAGTAATTAGTATCAATGGGCGATCCCATATGATAATTTATTGTGCAATACAGTTGTACAGTCGTCTTATAAATCATAACAAAATCGCAATTCCAACTTTTATTCAATTAAGTTAACAACTGTTGCTTCATGGATTTCCATAATCACTTTCTCCTTTATCTTCCCATTTTTCCCATCTGCTTAGTTCAGAATGTTGATATCTCATGGTCTTTTCGTAATTGTTAGTGCATATTGCATCTACAGTATGTCGTATGTTCTTTCTTATATTTAGCCTTTCTCATTACTTATGTTGACAGTATGTAAGATACCTTCGTTAAGTATTCGATTAAATGTTTGGAGATTTTACAGAAACATGGGGCTGCCAGTCGCTTTGTATGCAACCCTGAGCGTGAGCTCAGACTGATGACATGCAATTAGAAATGTGATAATTTGGATGAGTTTTCAACTACTTCTTTGCTATAGGGTTTCAACCTACATTCTGTTGCAACTTTACGAGTTAATTCATTGCACTCGTGGGTTTACAGCACGTTTTATATCAATTTGAATATTATATTACCTTATTCACTGAGTTACTGTGTCTGCCTTAATCCAAGCTTTCAATTCAGTGCATGTTACATATTTTCGAATACCTCTCAATGCTTCAAAATAGCTGGCGAGGAAACATTTCCACATTTTGGCTAAAACTATGAAACTCATTTGCTTGAGTGGATTCCGAGACCAAATAAGTAAATTTAGCAAAGTACTCGGCTGATATACAAGTAAAAGATGAAAAATAAGATCAAGACGCTTACTCCTTAGTCCTTCCTAGGCTATGGCTGCCTAAGTCTAAACATATGTATTACGAGACATGGAAGCATTGTAACTGCAGATTTAACAATGGCAGACAGTCGGTGAGATTGCCAAGTAATTATGACATCCAAATAACTATAAACAAACGGGTGGGCAAGGAAGATGGAGAGTAAATTAGAATTGGCTACAAAGGACATTTTGAGAGCGTCATCATCTTAAAAGGGAAATTTATCTGCCCATTCAACATTTAGTAAAGTGCGCAGTGAACTTCACGCCGAAAAGAGAATCGGTAAATTGTTGTCTATGAATAGAAAAAACAATAAAGACAAGAAGCTGAAAAAGAAGCATACATCTCATGTTCCTACTACAAGTTTTTGAACGTAAAAAATCTTACTGCAGTTATCAGTACAATTTATCTAGGGGTGGAAGATCATGTCTTTAGTAACATGTTCCTCCTAAGATTGATATATATGACCAAGACATTAACTAGTAATGCAGAGCACTTCTTCAACTTGAAACATACCTGGAAAGCTTCAATATCGTCCATAGTCACTTCAATATTTAACTTTTCCCCTTGTTCTTCGAGCAAGCCACCATGCCTAATTCTTGGAAACACCGACCAAAGGAACCAACAAGCCACTTTTTATACAGTTGGCATGATGTTTCAATGAACCATCTAATTTCATAAACTCAAAATCATGCCGCCTGCAAAGCCGATTCATAGACATGCTCAACCCAGACAGTAATTGATTCCCAGCGTCCTACACATCTTGCTTATCCAACACTTACCCATGGTAACTCTTACGGCAAAAGATTTGGCTTAGTTTCTATCACGCATCATCCAGTTAGAGTCATCACAGTTACCAGATGGTTTTGTTGGTCAAAGACCTTGATAATCTACGGTGCTTAAAGCATTGGCTTGCTTAATAACAACAAATCCGTCACACCAGAGAATTTGTTAATGGTTGATGCATGTCTTACCATAAGACATCCTCTACCACAGACGCAACTCCCATCAAATCCACCCAGAAAAGAAAGTAAAACACATACCTAATTACTAAAGTCACAAGTATTTATTATAGTCCATTATATTTTCAACTTTTTAAGATGACTAGTGTAGTTCTCGTAGCTGGTCAAATTCCTCAAATATTTTCCACTCCCATGTCCCACCAAGATACTCGCAATTAATGACCCTAGCCAGGCCAATTTTTCTATACCAGCATAGTCTGTGATCAAATAGCAGGACCAGCACCTGCTTCTGTATTACTTTCTTGTACGGTAATAACAATAGGCTGCCATCCTGAATGATTATGAATAATCCATTTCTTTAAAGAAATTATCATATTTAAAATCTGGAGTACATCACCCAAAGCAAGGTATTCCAGGCAAGCCTTTTTCAAAACCAGTGCTGCTTCATATCTGTACAACAGTGACAAACCACGCAAATGGTTCTCTGATCACATTTTACAATATTGTGATTCAAAGTTGCAAGCAATATAAACAAAAATATTTACCTGCTATTGGAGGCCATCATGGCAGATCGTCCAGCTGATGAAGTTAGAAACTTGCGTATTTCGTCCCAAGTTGTTCTTGGGTACTGGTTAGGATTACCACCAATAGGATTCACACACTTCCATAGCTTTTCATTTTTACTGACAAACAATTGTAATGCACCCAAATTTTGCTTCACTACCATATTCTTGTCAATTGCACAGTCCAAAGCCTTCCGTACATCAATACTGTGATGCTTTTGATCTCCAAATCGAATACAATCAGAAATGTTTGCTTCAGTTGGCATAATTTTTTCAACTTTCAGGGTGTTCAGGGCAAGTAGAATAATTCCAATAAGGCCTTGCTCATAGGCTGAAGGTGACTGGTGTCCTTGAGCTCCCCAAATAGCATTACTACTAGTAGTACTAGTTACCATTTGGGAGGATAAAGGGTTTGGAAGTCCAGGAGCAATGGGATACCAATTGCTTGTTGGGCTACTGTTTATGGTATGTTCTTTATGAGGACCAAAGGTAGCAGGATTTGGATACTCAGGAGAACCTGCTTTGAAATCTTTTACAGTTTGTCCCTGAGTATTAGGAACATCTTTCATATAACCGGAATATTCAGACATACTTAGCTTAGAAATATCAGGCACGTTTGTCAAAGGGGCCGAGGAAAATCCAAGTTCATTAGGTCTAGGACGATAACCATAATTTTGATGAGAATTGTGAGGTGACGTAAAATCAGCTGCAAAGGGCTGTTGTTGCATGGAGAGGATATTAGGCCTCAATGGCTGCATAAATCCATTCTGAGAAGCACCAGAAATATCTTGTGGAAACCTAGCTGTAGGGTCAACACCTCCAAAAAACTCATGAGGGGCTTTCTTAAACTGCTTTCCTTGCGTATACTCCTGTTGACTTGAGTTATCGTAGCTCTTACTTTCTTGTATCCCAAACGAGCCACTTGAGGGTCTTGGAAGACTACGACCATATTTCCCTTTGTTTCTCATATCACCAACCTTTCCACCAGGAGATGAATTCAGATTTCCTACGGCAAAGCCTTCAGAACTGAAAGCCGGTGGATGAACAAATTGACTAGATTCAGAATTCCTACTTTGTGAAGTAACAGTAGCAAGTTGCGACGATTCAGTACTTGTAAGCGGAGCTCCCCCGGCAGATAAGCTAGTCCAAAGCCACACACTCCTTGCAGCAGCAATGAGTGGTGCAGAAGCTTTAAGTGGCTGTGCCAAAAGTATATTATACCTCCGCATACGTAGTTGATGTAAAGCATTAGAAAAATCTCGATCACCGGAAATAAGCAAATAGTTCGCCGGTGCAGGGTTGTCCACTGCCCAGAATAGCATATCTACTAGAATTTTCTTGTCACTCGCATCTTTAACACCTGCTCACCAATCATAACTTACAAAGTCATCAATCAGGACTGTTTTCTTATCCAAATATCAACCTCTACATTAACCAACTAGAATATAAACACAATAAAACCTCCAAAAGATCAACAAATACAGTTTATTCCAGAAAAAAATCAGATCAAGAAATGGAGAACCAGATCACATTCCAGAAAAGAAATACAGTTCATGCAGTAACCCCAAACCCTAGAAATGATCAAAACTCATAAAGAAAATCAGCAATACACTATAACCAAAACAAACAAAAAAAGTACCGGCTGGGACGTGATTGAGTGCGATTCCCGTGCTAGAGAGCGCCCGCTGGACCGGCTCCGGAATACGGTTAGTGTCGCCGTAGGCGGAGATGGAGACGGGGCCACAATAGTTAATTTTGGCCAAAGCGGAGCTTATATTCTGGGCGATTGTGTGGGGATCGCACACTTTAGGCACTTGGCAGTTCTCTATATCCCACCAAACCGAAGTCTTCGCAGAAACGTACTGCGCCTCCGCCACCGCAGTGGTTGCGGTGGTCCTTCCGTTCACATCTCCGACCATGGTTACACTTTCGGCAGTTAACGAGCCACAATAAGCATCTATGGGCGAATAACGCCAATAAGCATCTATGGGCGAATAACGTGTCGATCCAACCTTTGGTTTGTCAGACTTCTTTACTTTCGCCCTTCTCAGTCGGTGCAAGACTTCAAGTGACTCGTCTAGTGTAGCTAGTTGGGATAGATTTTTACAGTTTTGCCCCCAGCGTACCAAAGGTACTAAGTGATTTGATAATAAGAAAATTAGGCATTGAGGAAATAAGGAAGGTCCACAGTTTAGGTGATCAGAATTGGAAATTCATATTCATAATTATTACTCTTCATTGCCGGTCGGCCCAAGTCGTCCAACTTAAAAAATGCAAACTAACCAAACCATTTTTTATTTTATATTTTATATTTCAAAAACAAAACTATTAACTGAGAGGTTTGGACATAACAGGCAGTATGCCTGGAGTGACGAGTTCAGCACATTTTGGTGATAAAGTAATGCGTTTAAAGTTCCTTAGCTTACTCGACCCTTAGCTTCTTGTTCAAGCAGTTGGTTCAGATGGAAGGAATCTGAATGAAAAGCAGGGTCACTGTTATAACCCATTGATTGCCTTGTGAACTGTAATTTGTAGCAACCTTTAGTTACAAATGAGATTGCGTCAGTCCAGAAAATGGGAAAATGCATTACGCCAGAAATATAGACAAAAGGTACAACCGTATAATGCGATTTATAGGCTCACACGTTATGAACAAATCAATACAAAGCAGAAGATTGATGAACTGTGAACAAATCAATCCCACTACCTTCAATTTACAACCCTTAGGCTTTCACCTATGTGTGAATGCAGGAACAAGAGAGCGACGGGGGAGATAGCTATTGTTACATAGAATATGCAACGAACTACAAGTTTGCTCCAAAGTCTAAGTACAGTAGTTAAAACTCCTGCAATTCAACTCAACCTTCTCAAATCTTCCGTGTTTAAGGTGTTTCTTACAAAAGCAAAGTAAATTCAAGAAATTCACTAAGCCAACAAAATAAAATGGATAATAATAAGAAGTGAAGATGCACTCAACCTTACAGCAAAATGTCAACCTTTATATTATTGGGTGGTTCGCAATTGAGAACTTTAATTCACACCCTATCATGATGCAGAGAGACGTACAAATCAACCAATAAATCGGACATCTCGGTCACTTACCATATCCTCCGGAACCCCAAAATGCTTTACCACATTTTTGTAGAAATGCTCCGCATCAACATCCAAGGGACATGAAGCTGAAGTTCTTGCAAAGACCATATACTTGGAGAACCTATCAACCACCGTCATAATTGAAGTCATATCGTCCACCTTTGGGAACCCATCAATGAAGTTCATTGAAATCGACATCTATAGTTTTTTGGGAATTAGAAAGGGCTGCAACAAACCTGTCTCCTTCTTCCTTTCAGGTTTATCCGATTGACAAGCAAAGAAAGTTTTGACATATTCCGGCATGTCGTTCTACATATTTGGCCAATAGTAAGATTGGGAAAGTAGCGTTAACATCCTTTCGACTCCGGGGTGACTAAACCCACTATGAATCGTACGTCTACAAGGCACCAAAACTTGGCAAGTACAATTGATTATTCTTCGTCATGAGCAACCTCTCATTATTAAGTCAAAATTGTCGCACAACACCTTCCTTTACTTGCTTCACAATTTGGTCACAACTGTTGTCCATTGGAGCTGTTAATTTAAGTTGCTCCAATAGATCTGATTCCACTCGAGTGATCACATACAAAGCTACAAAGACTTCCTTTCTACCAAATGCATCCACCAGATTATTATGTCTCCTTATTTTGTGCTCACATACAAAGTCACATTCAGCAAAAAAAACTCTTTCCACTGGTTTTGCTTTGCAGATAAATTCTTTTGGGTCCTAAAATATATTAACAATGTTATCTGTGCAAACCACAAACTTGGCACCCAATAAGTAAACTCACCAAGCTTCAAGGCAATATACTACTACCAACATCTCCTTCTCCCGTGTTGAGTATCATTGCTCGACACCATTAACACCATTAAGCTTGCGAATTTCAAATGCCACCAGATGTCTTTCTTGTACTAAGACTCTGCCAATAGCTTTGTCTGAAGCATCCGTGTGCACCTTGTAAGGGAGATTGAAGTCGGTAACTTCAACACAGGTTCAATTGAAATGACAACCTTCAACTTTTCAAACACTTCTTGAACATGCTTCTGACCAATACCGCTCTTGTTTCTTCCTTAATAAGTCGATCAAGGGTTCTGCCTTTCTTGAGTATCCCACAATAAATTGGCAACAGTAGTTTGTCAAGCCAAGAAAGTGCCTAAGTTCCTTCACCGTCCTTGGAACCTGCGAATCAATAATAGCTTGTACCTTTTTCAGATCCATTCACGCTTGGCCCTTGCTCACCAAGTGTCCTAAAAACTTTATTTCCAATTGTGCAAATTTGCATTTTTCCATCTTTATGAAAATTTTATGTTGCCGCATCCTTTCAAATACCTTCCTTAAGTGTGAAGTGAATCACACGTTAATATATTGAGAAATAATATGATCAAGATACACAAGAAGGGGGGGTTGAATTGTGATA